>JAIUJO010002515.1:15000-20000 GCA_023846275.1 Vanilla planifolia
TTTTTCATCTTTTCCTTCTTCTGCTTCTTCTTCTTCTTCTTCTTCTTCTTCCACTTCTTCTTCTTCTTCTTCTTCTTCTTCTTCTTGTACTTCTTGTTCTTCTTCCTTTCCTTTTCCCTCCTCTTCTTCATCATCATCTTCTATTTCTTCTTCTTCTCCTCGTCCTCCTCCTTCGCCTCCTTCTTCTTCTGGTTCTTCTTATTCTTCCTCTCCATCTTTTTGCACTTTTTCTTCTTTTCCTTCTTCTTCTTCCTCTACATGTTCTTTTTCTTCTTCTTCTTCTACTTCTTCTGCCTTTTCTTCTTCTTATTATTATCATTATTATTATTATTATTAGAATAATAATAATAATTGTTATTATTATTATCATTATTATTCTACTTCTTATTCTTCTTCTAATTCTTCTAATTCTTTTTCTTCTTTCTCTTCTATACCTTCTTCATCATCTTCCACTTCTTCTTCCAATTCTTCTTCTTCTTCTTCTTCCAATTCTTCTTCTTGTTCTTTCCATTCTTCTTTACCTTCTTCTTCTTCTTCTTCTTCTCCTTCTACCTGTTCTTCCTCTACTTTTTCTTCTTCTTCTTCCACTTCCTTTTCTTCTTCTTCTTCTTCTTCTTCTTCTTTCTCCTCTTCTTCTTCTTCTTCTTTTACTTCTTTTTCCAACTCTTTTTCTTCTTCTGCTTATTCTTCATCTTTTCTTCTTCCTCTTCTTCTTTTAATTCTTCTTCTTTTATTACTTCTTCTTTTATTACTTCTTCTTCTTCTCCTTCAACTTCTCCTTTATTTCTTTCTCTTCTTCTTCTTCTTCTTCTTCTTCTAACCCTTATTCTTTTTCTTCTTCTATTTCATGTTCTTCTTCTCATTCTTTTTCTTCTTCTTCTTTTACTTCTTCCACTTCTTCTTCTTCTTCCAATTCTTCTTTTTCTTTTTCTTCTTCTTCTTCTTCTTCTTCTAATTCTTGTTCTTCTTGTTGTTGTTCCAATTCTTTTTCATCTTCTACTTCTACTTCTTCTTTTCCTTCGTCTTCGTCTTCTTCTTGTTGTTACTCTTCTTCAACTTCCTCTTCTTTTTCTTCGTCTTCTTCTTGTACCTCTTCTTTTTCTTCTTCTTCTTCAAAGTCTTCTTCTTCTTCATCCTATTCTTCCTCCTCTTCTTCTTCTTCTTCTATTTCTTCCTCTTCATCTTCATCTTTTTCTTCTTCTTCTTCTTCTTCTTCTTCTTTCTCTTCTTCTTCTTCTTCTTCTTGTATTTCTTCTTCTTTTTCATCCTCCACTTCTCTTTCTTCTTCCTCTTTTTCTTCTTCTTTTTCTTTTTCTTTTTCTTCTTCTTCTTCTTCTTCTTCTTCTTCTTCTTCTTTTTCTTCTTCTACTTCTTCTATTTCTTCTTCTTCTTCTTCTTCTTCGTACAATTCTTCTTCTTCTTCTTCTTTTGCTTTTTCTTCTTCTTCTTCTTCTATTTCTTCCTCCTCCTCCTCTTCTTCTACATCTTCTTCTTCTTCTTCTTCACCACCATCAACTTCTCCTTCTTCTTCTACTTTTACTACTTCCCCTTCGTCTTCTTCTTGTCCTTCTTCTTCTTCTTCTTCTTCTTCTTCTTCTACTACTACTACTACTTCTACTACTTCTTCTTCTGCTTCTTCTTCTTCAATTTCCACTTCTTCTTCTTCTAGTTCTTTTTCTCGTTCTTCTTCTTCTTCTTCAAATTCTTCCTTTTCTTCTTTAACTTCTTCTTCTTCTTCTTCTTCTACTTCTTTTTCTTCTTCTTATTCTACGACTTCTTCTTCTTCTACTTGTTCCTCTACTTCTTCCACTACTACTTCTTCTTCTTCTTCTTCTTCTTGCTCTTCTTCCTCCTCCACCTCTTTCAACTCTTCTTCTTCTTCCTCTTCTTCTTCTTCTTTTGCTTCTTCTTCTTCTTTTATTGCACTTCTTCATCTTCTTCTTCTTCTTCTTCTTTCTATTCTTCTTCTTCTTCTTCTTGTTCCGTTTTTTCTTCTTCTTATTCATCTACCAATTCTTCTTAATTTTCTTCTTCTTCCTCTTCTTCTATTTCTTCTTTCTCAAATTCTTCTTGTTCTTCTCCTTCTTCTTCTTCTTCTAATTCTTCTTGTTCTTCTTCTTCCAATTCTTCTTCTTTTTCCTATTCTTCTTTTTCTTCTTCTTCTTCTTCATCATCATCATCATCATCATCTTCTTCTTCTTCTTATTCTACTTGCTCTTCTTCTTCTTCTTCTTCTATTTCTTCTTCTTTTTCATGCTCCTCTTGTTCTTCTTCCTTTTCTTTTTCTTCTACTTCTTCTCCTTCTTCTTCTTCTTCTTCTTCTTTTTCTTCTTCTTCTTCTTTTACTTCTTATTCTACTTCTTCTTTTTGTACTTTTTCCTCTTCTTCTTCTTTTACTTCTTCTTTTTCTTCTTCTTCCTCCTCCTCCTCCTCCCCTTCTTCTTCTTTTTCTTCTTCATCTACTTATTTTTCTTCTTCTTCTTCTTCTACTTCTTCTTTTTCTTCTTCTTCTTCCTCTTCTTCTTCTTCTACGTCTTCTTCTTCCTCCTCTTCTTCATCTTCTACTTCTTCTTCTTCATACAATTCTTCTTCTTCTTTTTCTTTTTCTTCCTCTTCTTTTTCTTCTTCTTCCCTATCCTCCTCTTCTTTTACTTCTACTTCTTCTTCTTCTTCTTCTTCATCAACTTCTTCTTCTTCTTCTTCTTTTTCTTCTCCTTCTTTTTCCTCTTCCTCTTTTTGTTCATCTTCTTCTTCTAATTCTTCTTATTCCTTTTCCTTTTCTTCTACTTCTACTACTTCTTGTTCTTGTTCTTCTTTTTCTTTCAATTCTTCTTCTTCTTCTTCTTTCAATTCTTCTTCTTCTTCTTCTTCTTCTTCCTCTTCCTCTTCCACTTCTTCTTCTTCTTCTTGATTTTCTTCTCTTTCTACTTCTTCTACTTCTTCTTCTTCTTCTTCTGCTTCTTCTTCTTCTTCTTCTTCTTCTTCCTTTTTCACTTCTTCTTCTTGTTCTTCTTCTCGTCTTCCTCCTCCACCACTTTCACCTCTTCTTCTTCATCTTCTTCTTCTTCTTCTTCTTCTTCTTCCACATCTTCTTCTTTTTCTTCTACTTCTTCTTCTTCTTCTTCTCATTCTTCTTTCTCTTCTTCATCTTTTTCTTCTTCTTCTTCTAGTTCCATTTCTTCTTCTTCTTATTCTTCAACCAATTCTTCTACTTTTCCTTCTTCTTCCTCTTCTTCAATTTCTTCTTTCTCAAATTCTTCTTGTTCTTCTCCTTCTTCTCCTTCTTTGAATTCTTCTTATTCTTCTTCTTCCAATTCTTCTACAGCTTTTACCTCTTCTTCTTTTTCTTCTTCTTCTTCTTCTTCTTCTTGCTCCTCTTCTTCTTCTTCTTCTTCTTCTTCTTTGAGTTCTTTCAATTCTTGTTCTTCTTCTTCTTCTTCTTCTTCTTCTTCTTCTTCTTTCTGTTCTGTTTCTACTACTTCTTCTTCTTCTTCATCATCATCTTCTTCTCCTTCTACTTCTCCTTTTTCCTCTTCCTCTTCTTTTTCTTCTCCTCCTCATTCTTAATTTTCTACTCCTGCTTCTTCTTTTTCTTCTTCTTGTTCTTCTTTTTCTTTTTCTTCTCCTTCTTTATCTTCTTCTTCTTACTCCTTGTCCTCCTACACCTCTTCTTCCTCTTCTTCTTCTTTTCTTCTTCTTCTTCATTTTCTTCAACATCATCTTTTTCTTCTTCCTCTTCTTCCTCTTCTCTTTCTTCTTCTTCTTCTTCTTCTTCTTCATCATCATCTTCTTCTTCTTCTTCCTCCTCCACTTCATCCACTTCTTCTTCTATACCTTCTTCTACTTCTGCTTCTTCAACCTCTTCTTCTACTTCTACTTCATCTTCTTTTTCTTCTTGTTCTTCTTCTCCTTCTTCTTCTTCTTCTTCTTCTTCTAATTCTTCTAATTATTCTTCTTTGTCTTCTTCTTCTTTTTCTTCTTCCAGTTCTTCCTGTTCTTGTTCTTGTTCTTCTTCTAAATCTTCTTTTTCTTCTTCCACTTCTTCTTCTTTAGTTGTTCTTCTTCTTCTTTTACTTCTCCTTCTTCTTCTTCTTCTTCTTCTTGCTCTTCATCTTGTTCTTCTTCTTCTTCTTCTTCTTCAACTTCTACCAGCTCTTGTTCTTCTTCTTCTTCTTCATCTTCTTCCTTTTCTTCTTCATCTTCTTCTTCCTACTTTTCCTCTTCTTCTTTTTCTTCCTTTCCTTCTTTCCCAGCTTTTTCTTCTTCTTCTTCTTCCACTTCTCCTTCTTCTTCTTCTTCTCCTTCTTCTGCTTCCTCCTCTTCTTCTTTTTTTTCTTCTTCTTCCTATTCTTCTTCTTCTTCTTCTTCCTCCTTTTGCTCCTCTTGCTCAGCTTCTTCTACTTCTTCTTTTTCTTCTTCTTTTTCTTCTTCTTCTTCTTCTTTGTGCACTTCTTCTATTTCTTTTTCTTCTGCATTGTCTTATTCGTGTTCTTCTTCTACTTCTCCTTCTTCTTCTTTTTCTACTTTTTCTTCTTCTCATCGTCCTCCTACTCCTCCTCCTCCTCGTCTTTCTTCTTCTTCTTCTTCTTCTTCTTCTAATTCTTGTGCTTATTCTCATTCTTCTTCTTCTTCTTCATCATCTTCATCTTCTTATTCTTCTTCCTCTTGTTCTTGTTCTTCTTCTTCTTCTTCTTCTAAGTCTTCTAATTCTTCTTATTCTTCTTCTACTACCTCTTCTTCTTCTTCTACTTCTTTCGATTGTTCTTCTTCTTCTTTTACTTCTTCCAATTCTTCTTCTTCTTCTTATACTTCTTCTTCCTATTCTTCATGTTCTTCTTCTTCTTTTTCTTTTAATTCTTCTTCTTCATCCACTTCTTCTTCTTCTTCTTTTTTTTCTCCTTGTTCTTCTCCTCCTCATTCTTCTTCTTCTTCTTCTTCGCCCTCTCCTTCCTCTTCCTCTTCTTCTTCTTCTTCTTCTTCTTATTCTTTTTCTTTTATTT
>JAIUJO010002515.1:25000-27500 GCA_023846275.1 Vanilla planifolia
TCTTTTCTTCTTCTTCTTCTTCTTCTTCTTTTATTTCTTCTACTTCTTCTTCCTCCTCTTCTTCTTATTCCTCTTCTTATTCATCGTCATCATCATCATAATCTTCTTCTTCTAATACTGCTTCTAGTTCTTCTTCTTCTTCTTCTTCTTCTTCCTCTTCTTCTTCTAGTACTTCTTCTTCTTCTTCTTTTTCTTTTCTTTTTCTTCTTCTTCTTCTTCTTCTTCTCCTCTAGCTTTTCCTTCTTCTTCTTCTTCTTCTTCTTCTTCTACATCTTCTTCCTCTTCTTCTTATTCTTTTTGTTCTTCGTCTTCTTCTAGTTCTACTCCTTGTAATTCTTCTTCTTATTCTCCTTCTTCTTCCTCTCCTTCTTCTACTACTTCTTCATCGTCTTCCTCTTATTATTATTATTATTATTATTATTATTATTGTTCTTATTATTATTATTTTGTTTATTCTTCTTCTTCTTCTTCTAATTCTTCCTCTTCTTCTTCTTCTTCTTCTTCTTCTTCATCTTTTTCTTCTTCCAATTCTTTTTCTTGTTATTCTTCTCCTTCATCTTCTTCTTCTTTTTGTTCTTCTAATTCTTTTTCTTCTTCTACTTCTTCTACTTCTTGTAATTCTCCTTGTTCTTCTACTTCTTCTTCTTCCAATTCTCATTGTTCTGCTTCTTCATCTTCTTCATCCTCCTCATCTACTACTTCTTCTTCTTCTTCTTCTTCTTCTTCTTCTTCCTTTTCCTCTTCTTCTTCTTCTTCCTTTTCCTCTTCTTCTTCTTTTTTCAATTCTACTTGCTCTTTTTCTTGTTCTTCAACTTCTAATTCTTCTTCTTCTTCTTCTTCTAGTTCTTTTTCTATCACTCCTTCTTCTTCTTCTTTTTCTTCGTCATCTCTATCTACTTCTTCTTCTTCTTCCCCTTGCTCTTCTTCTACCTCATCTTCTTGTTCTTCTTCTTCTTCTTCCTCTTCTTCATCTTTTTCTTTTTCTTCTACTTCTTCTTCTACTTCTTCTTCTTCTTCTTCTATTTCTTCCTCTTTTTCATCTTTTTCTTTTTCTTCTACTTTCTCTTCTTCTTCTTCTTTTTCTTCTACATCTTCTTCCTCTTGTTCTTCTTGTACTTCTTCTTCTTCTTTTTCTTTTCTTTTTCTTCTTCTTCTTCTTCTTCTTCTTCTCCTCTAGCTCCTCCTCCTCCTTTTTCGTCTTCTTCTTCTTCTTCTTCTTCAACATCTTCTTCCTCTTCTTCTTATTCTTTTTCTTCTTTGTCTTCTTCTTGTTCTACTCCTAATTCTTCTTCTTATTCTCCTTCTTCTTCTACTCCTTCTTCTACTACTTCTTCATCATCTTCCTCTTATTATTATTATTATTATTATTATAATTATTATTATTGTTCTTATTGTTATTATTTTGTTTATTCTTCTTCTTCTTCTAATTCTTCCTCTTCTTCTTCTTCTTCTTCTTCTTTTTCTCCTTCCAATTCTTCTTCTTATTATTCTTCTCCTTCCTCTTCTTCTTCTTCTTGCAATTCTTCTTCTTCTTCTTCTTCTAATTCTTCTTCTTCTACTACTTCTTCTACTCGTAATTCTCCTTGATCTTTTACTTCTTCTTCCAATTCTTATTGTTCTGCTTCCTAATCTTCATCCTCCTCATCTACTTCTTCTTCTTCTTCTTCTTCTACTTCCTTTTCCTCTTCTTCTTCTTCTTTCAATTCTTCTTATTCTTTTTCTTGTTCTTCAACTTCTAATTCTTCTTCTTCTTCTTCTTCTTCTTCTTTTTCTTCTTCTTCTTCTTCTTCTTCTTCTACTACTTCTTTTTCTTTCACTCCTACTTCTTCTTCTTCTTCTTTTTCTTCGTCATCTCTATCTACTTCTTCTTCTTCCTCTTCCTCTTCTTCTACCTCATCTTCTTGTTCTTCTTCTTTTTCTTCCTCTTCTTCAACTTTTTCTTTTTCTTCTACTTCTTCTTCTACTTCTTCTTCTTCTTTTTCTTCCTCTTCTTCATCTTTTTCTTTTTCTTCTACTTCTTCTTCTACTTCTTCTTTTTCTTCTTCTTCTTCTTTGTCATCTTCTTCTTCTTCTTCTTCTTTTTCTTCTTCTTCTTCTTTTTCATCTTTTTCTTCTTCTTCTTCTTCTTTACTTACTTGGCTTTCTTCTTGTTCTTCTTCTTCTTCTTTTTCTTCAACATCTTCTTCCTCTTCTTCTTCTTCTTCTTTTTCTTCTTTTACTTCTTCTTTCTCTTATTGTTATTATTTTTGTTATTATTATTATTAATTTTATTACTACTACTATTATCATTTTATTATTATTATTATTGTTATTACTATTCTTTTTCTTCTTCGTCTTCTTCTAGTTCTACTTTTTCTAATTCTTCTTCTTATTCTCCTTCTTCTTCTTCTTCTTCTACTTCTTCTTCGAATTATTATTATTATTATTATTATTATTATTATTATTATTATTATTATTGTTATTACAATTATTATTATTAATTATTATTATCATTATTGTT
>JAIUJO010002515.1:47500-52500 GCA_023846275.1 Vanilla planifolia
TTATTATTATTCCTCTTCTTCTTCTACTTCTTGTTCTCCGTCCTTTTCTTCTTCATCTTCTTCTTCTTCTTCAATTCCTTCTTCTTCTTCTTCTTCTACCTCTTCTTTTTCTTCTTCTGCTTCTTCTTCTTCTTGTTCTTCTTCTTCTTCACCATCTTCGTCTTCTGCTTCTCCTTTTTCTTGTTGTTGTTCTTCTTCTTCTTATTCTTCCTCTTTTTCTTCTTCTTCTTCTCCTTCTCCTTCTTCTTTTTCTTCTTCTTTTTCTTCTTTTTCTTCTTCTTCTTCTTCTTCCACCTCTTTTTCTTCTACATCTTCTTCTTCTTCATCTTCTTCTTCTTCTTCCTCCCCTTCTTTGTATTCTTCTTCTTCTTTTTCTTCTTCTTCTTAGTATTAATCTTCTTCTTTTTCTTTCTCTTCTTCTTCTTCTTCTTCTTCTTCCTCTTCTACTTCTTCTTCTCCTTCCTCTTCTTCTTCTTCTTCATCTACCACTTCTTCTTCTTCTTCTTCTTCCTCTTCTACTTCTTCTTCTTCTTCTTCTTCCTCCTCCTCTTCATGTTCTTCTTCTCTGTCTACTTCTCCTTCTTCTTCCTCTTCTTCTACTCCTTCTTCTTCTTCTTCTTCTTCTTCTTCTTCTTCTTCACCTTCATCATTTCCTTCTTCTTCTTCTTCTTTTCCAACTACTACATCTTCCTCTTCTTCTTCTTCTTCTCCTTCATTATTTCCTTCTTCTTCTTCTTCTTCTTCTTCTTCTTCTCCTTCTTCTTCCCCCCTTCTTCTTCTTCTTCTTCTTCTCCTTCATCATTTCCTTTTTCTTCTTCTTCTTCTTTTACTACTACTACATCTTCTTCTTCTTCTTCTTCTTCTCCTTCTTCTACCCTCCTTCTTCTCCTTCATCATTTCCTTCTTGTTCTTCTTCTTCTTCTTCTTCTTTTACTACTACTACATCTTCTTCTTCTTCCTCTTCTTCTCGTTATTCTTCTTCTTCCCCCCTTCTTCTTCTTCTTCTTCTTCTTCTTATTCTTCTTCTTCTTCTTCTTCTTCTTCTTCTTCTTTTCTTCTTCTTCCTCCAATTCTTCTTCTTTTTCTTCTTCTTCTTCTTCTTCTTCTTCTTCTTCTTCTTCTAGTTCTTCTTGCTCTTCTTCCAATTCTTCTTTTTTTTTCTTCAACTTCTTCTTCTTCTTCTTCTTCTTCTTCTTCTTCCTCTTCTTCTTCTTCTTCTTCTTCTTCTTTTTCTTCATCATCCTCTTCTTCTTCATCTTCTTCTTGTTCTTCTTCAAATTTCCTTCTTTTTGTTCCGCTTCTTCTTCTTCTTCTTCTTCTTACACTTCATCTTCTTATTCTTCTTTTTCTTCTTCTTCTTTTTCTTCTTCTTCTTTCTCTTCTTCTTCTTCTACTTCTTCTTCTTCTTCTTCCATTTCTTCTTCTTCTTCTTCTTCTTCTTGCTCTTCTTCCTCCTCCACCTCTTTCACCTCTTCTTCTTCATCTTCTTCTTCTTCTTCTTCTTCTTCTTCCACATCTTCTTCTTTTTCTTCCACTTGTTCTTCTTCTTCTTATTCTTCTTTCTCTTCTTCATCTTTTTTTCTTCTTCATCTAGTTCCATTTCTTCTTCTTCTTATTCTTCAACCAATTCTTCTTCTTTTCCTTCTTCTTTCTTTTGTTCTATTTCTTATTTCTCAAATTCTTCTTGTTCTTCTCCTTCTTCTTCTTCTTTGAATTCTTCTTCCAATTCTTCTACTACTTCTACCTCTTCTTCTTTTTCTTCTTCTAATTTTTCTTATTCTTCTTCTTCTTCTTCTGGCTCTTCTTCTTCTTCTTCTTCTTCTTCTTCTTCTTCAAGTTCTTCCAATCCTTGTTCTTGTTCTTCTTCTTCTACTTCTTCATCATCTCCTTCTTTTTCTTCTTTCTCTTCTGTTTCTACTACTTCTTCTTCTTCTTCATCATCTTCTTCTCCTTCTACTTCTCCATTTTCCTCTTCTTCTCCTTTTTCTTCTCCTCCTCATTCTTATTGTTCTACTCCTTCTTCTTCTTCTTCTTTTACTTCTTCTTGTTCTTCCTTTTCTTCTTCTTCTCCTTTGCCTTTTTCTTCTTACTCCTCGTCCGCCTACACCTCTTCTTCTTCTTCTTCTTCTTCATTTTCTTCAACATCATCTTTTTCTTCTTCTTCTTCCTCTTCCTCTTCCTCTTCTTCTTCTTCTCCTTCTTCTTCTTCTTCTTCTTCTTCTTCTTCTTCTTTATCTTCTTCTTCTTCTTCTTCTTCCTCTTCTTCCTCCTCCACTTCATCCACATCATCTTCTTCTATATCGTCTTCTACTGCTGCTTCTTCAACTTCTTCTTCTTCTTCTTCTTCTTCTTCTTTTTCTTCTTATTCTTCTTCTCCTTCTTCTTCTTCTTCTAATTCTTCTTCTTTGTCTTCTTCTTCTTCTTCTCCCAGTTCTTCTTGTTCTTGTTATTGTTCTTCTTCCAATTCTTCTATTTCTTCTTTTTTTGTTGTTGTTCTTCTTCTTCTACTTCTCCTTCTTCTTCTTCTTCTTCTTGTTCTTCATCATCATCTTCTTCTTCTTCTTCAAGTTCTACCAACTCTTGTTCTTCTTCTTCTTCTTCGTCTTCTTCCTTTTCTTCTTCATCTTCTTCTTCTTTTTCTTCCTTTCCTCCTTCTTTCCCTACTTTTTCTTCTTCTTCTTCTTCCACTTCTCCTTCTTCTTCTTCTTCTTCTTCTTCTTCTTCTTCTTCTTTTGCTTCCTCTTCTTCTTCTTTTTCTTCTTTTTCTTCCTATTCTTCTTCTTCTTCTTCTTCCTCCTTTTCCTCCTCTTGTTCAGCTTCTTCTACTTCTTCTTTTTCTTCTTCTTCTTCTTCTTCTTCTTCTTCGTGCACTTCTTCTTTTTCTTTTTCTTCTGCTTTCTCTTATTCATGTTCTTCTTGTACTTCTCCTTCTTCTTCTTCTACTTTTTCTTCTTCTCATCGTCCTCCTCCTCCTCCTCCTCCTCCTCGTCTTCCCCTTTCTTCTTCTTCTTCTACTACTTCTCCATCTTCTTGTAATTCTTCTTCTTATTCTCCTTCTTCTTCTACTTCTTCTTCTTCATCTTCATCTTCTTATTCTTCTTCCTCTTGTTCTTCTTCTTCTTCTTCTTCTAACTCTTCTGATTCTTCTTATTCTTCTTCTACTACCTCTTCTTCTTCTTCTACTTCTTTTGATTCTTCTTCTTCTTCTTCTACTTCTTCCAATTCTTCTACTTCTTCTTATACTTCTTTTTATACTTCTTCTTCTTCCAATTCTTCATGTTCTTCTTCTTTTTCTTCTAATTCTTCTTCTTCATCCTCTTCTTCCTCTTCTTCTACTTTTTCTTCTTCTTCTTCTTCCTCTTGTTGTTGTTCTTCTTCTTCTTCTTGTAATTCCACTTCTTCTTCTTATTCTTCTTCTTCTTCTTATTCTTGTTCTTTTGTTTCTACTACTTCATCTTTTTCTTGTTCTTCTTCTTCTCCTTCTACTTGTCTTTCTTCTTTAACTTTACCTTATTTTTCTTTATAATTTTCTTCTTCTTATTCTTCTTCTTATCCTTTTTCTTCTTCTTTTTCTTCTTCTTCTTCTTCTTTCTTCTTCTTCTTTTTGTTCGACTTCTTCTTCCAATTCTTCTTCTTCTTCTTCTTCTTCTTCTTCTAGATCTTCTACTTCTTCTTCTTATTCTTCTTCTTCTTATTATTCTTCTTCTTCTCCTAATTCTTTTTCTTCTTCTTCTTCTTCTTCTTCTTCTTCTTTTTCATCATCATCAACTTCTTCTTCATCTTCTTCTTTGCCTTCTTCTTCGTCTTTTTCTTCTTCTTCCTCTTCCAGCACTTTTCCTTCTTTTTTTCCTTCTTCTTCTTCTTCTTCTTCTTCTTCCACTTCTTCTTCTTCTTCTTCTTCTTCTTCTACTACTTCTTTTTCTTCTTCTACTTCTTCTTCTTCTTCTTCCTCTTCTTCATTTTCTTCTTCTTCTTCTTCTTCTTCTTCTTCTTCTTTATCTTCTTCTTCTTCTTCTTCTTCTTCTTCTCCTTCCTCTTCTTCCTCCTCCACTTCATCCACTTCTTCTTCTCCTTGTTCTACTTCTCCGTTTTCCTGATCTTTATCTTTTTCATCTCCTCCTCATTCTTATTCTTCTGCTCCTTCTTCTTCTTTTTCTTCTTCTTGTTCTCCTTTTTCTTCTTCTTCTCCATCTTTGTCTTCTTCTTCTTACTCCTCGCCTTCCTCAACCACTTCTTTTTCTTCTTCTTCTTCTTCTTTTCTTCTTATTCTTCTTCATTTTCTTCAACATCATCATCTTCTTCTTCATCTTCTTCTTCCTCTTCTTCCTCTTCTTCTTCTTCTTCTTCTTCTTCTTCTTTATCTTCTTCTTCTTCTTTCTCTTCTTCTTCCTGTTCTTCTTCCTCCACTTCATCCACTTCTTCTTCTTCTATATCTTCTTCTACTTCTGCTTCCTCTACTTCTTCTTCTACTTATTCTTCTTCTTCTTCTTCTTCTTTTTCTTCTTCTCCTTCTTCTTCTTCTTCTTCTTCTAATTCTTCTTCTTTGTCTTCTTCTTCTTCTTCTTCTTCTTCCAATTCTTCTTGTTCTTGTTCTTTTTCATCTTCCAATTCTTCTATTTCTTCTTCCTCTTCTTCTTCTTTTGTTGTTCTTTTCTTCTTCTACTTCTCCTTCTTCTTTTTATTCTTCTTCTTCTTGCTCTTCATCTTCTTCTTCTTCTTTTATGTCTTCTTCTTCTTCTTCACCTTCTACCAGCTTTTATTCTCTTCCTCTTCTTCGTCTTCTTCCTTTTCTTCTTCAACTTTTTCTTCTTCTTCTTTTTCTTCTTCTTCTTTTTCTTCCTTTCCTCCTTTCCCTGCTTTTTCTTCGTCTTCTTCTTCCACTTCTCCTTCTTCTTCTTCTTCTTCTTCTTCTTTTGCTTCCTCTTCTTCTTCTTTTTCTTCTTCTTCTTTCTATTCTTCTTCTTTTTCTTCTTCTTCCTCCTTTTTCTCCTCTTGTTCAA
>JAIUJO010001564.1:0-5000 GCA_023846275.1 Vanilla planifolia
AAGAAAAGAAGAAGAAGAAGTAGATGATGAAGAAGAAGAAGAAGATGATGATGATGAAGAAGAAGAACAAGAAGAAAAAGAAGAAAAGAAACAGAAGAAGAAGAAGGAGAAGAAGAAGAAGATGATGAAGAAGAAGATAAGAAGAAGAAGACGAAGAAGATGATGATGATGATGAAAAAGAAGAAGATGATGATGAATAAGAAGAAGAATTAGAAGAAGAAGAAGGAGAAGGAGAAGAAGAGAAGAAGATGACAAAGAAGAAGAAGAAGAAGAAGAAGAAGAAGAAGAAAAAGTAGAAGAAGCATATGAAGATGATGAAGAAGAACATGAAGAGAAGAAAAGAAGAAGAGAAGGAGAAGATGTAAAAGAAGTAGAAGAAGTAGAAATGTAGAAGAAGTAGTACAAGTAGTAGTAGTAGTAGTAAAAGAAGAAGAAGAGCTGAAGACAAAGAAGAACAAGAAGATGTATAAGAGAAATAGAAGAAGGAGAAGAAGGAGAAGAAAAGGGAAGAAGATGAAGAAGAACAAGAAGAAGAAGCAGAAGAGAAGGAGAAGAAGAAGAAGAAGAAGAAGAATAAGGAGAAGAAGAAGATTAAGAAGCAGAAGGAGAAGAGAATGAAAAAGAAAAAGATGAAGAAGGTGAAGCAGAAGAAGAAGAAGAAGAAGAAGAAGAACTAAAAGAAGAAGACAGAAGAAGAAGAAAAAGAAGAAAAAGAAGTGAGGAGGAAGAAGAACAAGAGGAAGAGAAGAAGAGGATGTAGAAGGAGAAGAAGAAGAAGAATTAGAAGAAGAAAAAGAAGTAGTAGAAGAAGAAGTAGAAGAAGAGGAAGAAGAAGAAGAAGAAGAAGATGACGAAGGAGAAAAGAAGAAGAAGCAAAAGAAGAAGAGGAAGAAAAGAAGAAGAAGATGAAGAAGAAGAAGAAGAAAAGAAGAAGATGATGATGAAGAAGAAAAACAAGAAGGGGAAGAAGAACAAAGAAATTAGAAGAAGAAGAAGAAGAAGAAGAAGAGAAGAAGAAGATGATGATGAAGAAGAAGAAGAAGATGAAGAAGAAGAACATGAAGATGAAAAAGAAGAGGAAGAAGAAGACAAAGAAGAGCAGAAGAAGAAGAAGATGACGAAGAAGAAGAAGAAGAAGAAAAAAGTAGAAGAAGCATATGATGATGATGAAGAAGAACATGAAGGAGAAGAAGAAGAAGGAGACGATGTAGAAAAAGAAAGACGAGGAAGTAGAAGTAGTAGTTGTAGTAATAGAAGAAGAAGAAGAAGCTGAAGGGAAAGAACAGAAGATGTATAAGAAGAAATAGAAGAAGAAGTAGAAGAGGAAGAAAAAGAGTAGAAAGAAGATGTAAAAGAAGAAGAAGAAAAAGAAAAAGATAACGTTGATGAAAACGAAAGAAGAACAAACAGATGCAGAAGATGAAGTAGATGATGAAGTAGGCTGAAGAAGAAAATGAAGAAGAAGAAGAAGCAGAGGAAAGAAGAAGAAGAAGAAGTAGTAGCAGTAGGAGATGGAGAAAGAGAAGGGTAACAAGAAGAAGAAGAAATGAAGAACAAAGAGTAAGAAGAAGATGAAGAAGGCGAATGAGAAGAAGAATAAGAACAAGAAGGAGAAGAAAAATGGGAAGAAAAATCAGAAGAACGAAAAGAATAAGAAGACGTAGGAGAATAAGAAGGAGAAGAGAAGGTGAAGTAGAAGAGAACAAGAACAAGAAAAAGAAGAAGTAGGACAAGAAGGAGAAGAAGAAGTGGAAGAAGAAGGTGAAGAAGGAGGAGAATTAGAAGAAGAAGAAGTCGAGAAGGCTAAGATGAACGAGAGAAAGAAGGAGAAGAAGTAGAGGAAGAAGAGGAAGAAGAAGGGGAAGGACAAGAAGAAGAGGAAGAGGAAGAGGAAGAAGAAGAAGAAGTAGAAGAAGAAGGAGAGGGAGAAGTAGAAGAAGAAGAAAAGAAGAGCAAGAAGAAGAAGAAGAAGAAGAAGAAGAAAAAAGAAAAAGAAAAAAAAAAGAAGAAGAAAGGCAAAGGAGGAGGAGAGGAGGAGGAGAGAAGAAGAAGAAGAAGAAGAAGAAGAAGACCAAAAAGAAGAAGAAAAGAAGCAAAAGAAGAATAAGAATAAGAAGAAGAAGAAGAAGAAAAAGAAGAAGAGAAGAGAAGAAGAAGAAGAACTTGAAGAGGAGATGGAGGTGGAGGAGAAGAAGAAGGAGAAGAATAAGAAGAAGAAGATTAAGTAGAAGAAGAAGTAGAAGAAGAAGAAGAACAAGAAGAAGTGGAAGAAGGCGACGAAGAAGATAAAAAAGAAAAAGAAGAAGAAGTTGAAAAAGAAGAAGAAGAAAAAGAAGAAGAAAAATTGGAAGAAGAAGAAGAAGATGGTGATGAAGATGCAGGAGAAGAAGAAGAAGAAGAAGAAGAAGAAGAAGAAGGAGAAGAAGAAGAAGAAGAGGAAGAAGAAGAAGAAGAAGAGAAGAAGAAGAAGAAGAACAAAGAGTAGAAGAAGGAGAAGAAGAAGAAGAAGAAGAAGAACTGGATGAGGAAGAAGAAGGCAAAGAAGATTAACAAGAAGATGAAGTAGAAGAAGAAGAGGAAGAGAAGAAAAAGAAAAAGAAGAAGAATAAGAAGAATGAAAAGAAAAATCAAAAGAAGAAAAGAAAGGGAAGAAGAAGTAGGAGTAGAAGAAGAAGAAGAAGAAGAAGACGAAGAAGAAGAAGAAGTAGAAGAAGAAAAAGATAAAGAAGAGGAAGACGAGCGGAGGAGGAAGAAGAAGAAGAAGAAGAAGTAGAAGTAGTCGAAGAAGAAGAAGAAGAAGAAGAAGAAGCAGAAGAAGGAGAAGAAGAAGATGAAATAAAAAGAAGAAGACGAAGAAGGTAAAGAAGAAGAAGATAAAGAAGAAGAAGAAGAAGTAAAAGAATAAGAATAAGAAGAAGAAGAAAGAGAAGAACATGAAGTGGAAGAAGAAGAAGAAGAAGAAGACTAGGAAGAAGAAGAAGAAGAAGAAGAAAAAGAAGGAGGAGGAGAAGTAGAAGAAGAAGTATAAGAAGGGGATGAAGAAGGAGAAGAAGAAGAAGAAGATGGTGAAGAACAAAATAAGAAGAAAAAGAAGAAGAAAAAGAAGAAGAAGCAGAAAAAGAAGGAGAGGAAGAAGTGGAAGAAGGAGAAAAGGGAGGAGAATGAGATGAAGAAGAAGAGGAAGTCAAACAAGGTGAAGATGAATGAGATCAAGAAGGAGAAGAAGTAGAGGAAGAAGAGGAAGAAGAAGGGGAAGAAGAAGAAGAAGAAGAGGTAGAAGAAGAAGAAGAAGTAGAAGAAGGAGAAGGAGAAGAAGAAAAATAACAAGAAGAAGACGAAAAAGAAGAAGAAAAAGAAGCAGAAGAAGAAGAAGAAGAACAAAAAGGAGAAGAAGATGATGAAGAAGATGATGAAGAAGAAGAAGAACTTGAAGATGGAAAAGAAAAAGAAGAAGAAGAGGTGGAGGAGGAGGAAGAAGAAGAAGGAGAAGAATAAGAAGAAGAAGAACAAGAACAAGAATAAAAAGAAGAGGAAGAAGGCAAAGAAGAAGAAGAACATGAAGAAGAAGAAGAAGTAGAAGAAAAAGAAGAAGAAGAAAAATTAGAAGAAGAAGAAGAAGATGATGATGATGTGGAATAAGAAGAAGAACAAGATGATGATGAAAATGTAGGAGAAGAAGAAGAAGAAGGAGGAGGAGGAGGAGGATGAGGAGGCAAAGAAGAAGAAGAAGAAGAAGAACAAAGGGTAGAAGGAGAAGAAGAAGAAGAAGAAGAAGAACTAATGGAAGAAGAAGAAGAAGGTGAAGAAGAATAAAAGGAAGAAGAAGAAGAAGAAAAAGAAGGAGAAAAAAACAAGAAGAAGAACAAGAATGCGAATAAAAAGGAGAAGAAGAAAAGAAAGAGAAGAAGAAGGAGAAGAAGTAGTAGTAGAAGAGAAGAAGAAGGAAGAAGAAGAAGAAGATGAAGAAGAAGAAGAGAAGAAGAGGAAGTAGAAGAAGAAGAAGAAAAAGAATAAGAAGACGAGGCAGAGGAGGAGGAGGAAGAAGAAGAAGAAGAAGAAGAAGAAGAAGAAACAGAAGACGGAGATGAAGAAGATGAATAAAAAGAAGAAGTGGAAGAAGCAAAGAAGAAGAAGAAAAAGAAGAAGAAGAAGAAGTAGAAGATAGAAGAAGAACAAGAAAAGAAGAAGAAGAACATGAAGTGGAAGAAGAAGAAGAAAAAGAAGAAGCAGGAGGAGGAGGAGGAGGAGGAGAAGAAGAAGTAGAAGAAGCGGATGATGAAGAAGAAGAAGAAGAAGAAGAAGAAGAAGAAGTGGAAGAAGAAGAGCAAGATGAACAAGAAGAAGAAGGAGGAGGAGAAGAAGAAGAATGAGAAGAAAAAGGAGAAGAAGAAAAAAAAGAGAAGAAGAAGGAGATGAAGAGGGAGAAGTAGAAGAAGAAGAAGAAGAAAAAGAAGAAAGATGAGAAGAAGGAGAAGAGAAGGAGAAGAAGAAGAAGAAGAAGAAGAAGAAGAAAAAGAAGTAGAGAAAGAGAAGAAGAAAGAGAAGAAGGAGAAGAAGAAGAAGAATGAAAAAAAGGAGGAGAAGGAAGAAGAAGACGTTGAAGAAGATGAAGAAGAAGAGGAAGAAGAAGGAGAAGAAGAAGAAGAAGAAGAGGGAGAAGAAGAATAAGTGGAAGAAGAAGAAGAAGAACATTAAGATGAAGGAGAGGAAGAACAAGGAGAAGAAGAAAAAGAAGAAGATGAAGGAGAAGAAGAAGATGGAGAAGAAGAAGTTGGAGAAGAAGAAGAAGAGGAAGAAGTAAAAGAAGAAGATAAAGAAGTAGAAGAACACAAAGTAGAAGAAGAAAAAGAAGAAGAAGAAGAAGAAAAATAATAAGAAGAAGAAGAAGAACAACAACAAGAAGAAGAATAAGAAGAAGAAGTAGATGAAGAAAAAGGAGAAGAAGACAAAGAAGGGAGAAGAAGTAAAAGAAAAAAAAGGAGGAGGAGTAGAAAGAAAAA
>JAIUJO010001564.1:42500-52500 GCA_023846275.1 Vanilla planifolia
ACCAAGAAGAAGAGAATAAGAATAAGAGGAAGAAGAAGAAGAAGAAGAAGACGAAGAAGAAGAAGATGAAGAAGAAGAAGAAGAAGAAGAAGAAAAGTTAGAAGGACAAGAAGAAGAAGAAGTTGTAGTTGTAGTGGTAGAAGAAGAAGATGATGAAGAAGAAGAAGAAGAAAGAGAAGTAGTAGTACTAGTAGAAGAAGAAGAAGAAAAAGAATAAGAAGCAGTAAGAGAAGAAGAAGAAGAATAATAAGAAAAAGTAGTAGTAGTAGTAGAAGAAGAAGAAGAAGAAGAAGTAGAAGAAGAAGTAGAAGTAGAAGAAGAAGATGATGAAGATGAAGAAGAAGAAGAAGAAGAAGAAGAATATGATGAAGAAGAAGAAGATGAATAAGAAGAAGTAGAAGACGAAGAATAAGAAGAAGAAGGAGAGGAAAAGGAGAAGAAGAAGAAGAAGAAGAAGAAGAAGAAGTACGAGACGAAGAAGATAAAGAAGGAGAAGTACAAGAACAAGAAGAAGATGGAGAGGAAGAAGAAGAAGAAGAAGAAGAAGCAGAAGAAGAAGCAAAAGAAAAAGAAGAAGAAGAAGAAGATGATGATGATGAAGTAAAAGTGGAAGAAGGAAAAGAAGAAGAAGAAGAAGAAGAAGAAGAAGAAGAAGAATAAGAAGAGGAAGAAGATGATGAAGAAGAAGAAGAGGAAGAAGAAGACAAAGAAGATGTGGAAGAAGGAGAGGAAGAAGGAGAGGAAGAAGAGGAACAAGAAGTAGAGGAAGAGGAAGAAGAAGAAGAAGAGAGAAGAAGAAGAAGAAGAAGAATTATAATAAGATGAAGAAGAAGTAGAAGAAGGAGACAAAGAAGAAGATGAAGAAGACAAAGATGAAGAGGAAGAAGAAGAAAAAGTAGAAGAAGAAGAAGAAGACAAAGAAGAAGAAGAAGAAGAAGAAGAAGAAGAAGAAGAAGTATTAGAAGAAGATGAAGACGAAGAAGAAGAAGAGAAAGAAGGGGAAGATGAACAGAAAGAAGAAGAAGTAGACGAAGAAGAAGACGAAGAAGAAGAAGAGGAAAAAGAAGAAGAACAAGTAAACGAAGAAGAGGAAGAAGATGAAGAAGAAGAAGAAGAATAAAAGGTAGAAGGAGAAGAAGTAGTAGTAGTAGTAGAAGATGAAGAAGAAGAAGAAGGAGAAGAAGATGGAGAAGTAGTAGTAGTAGTAGAAGAAGAATAAGAAGAAGAAGATGAAGAAGCACTAGGAGAAGAAGAAGATGAAGAATAAGAAAAAGTAGTAGTAGTAGTTGTAGAAGAAGAAGAAGAAGAAGAAGAATAAGAAGAAGAAGTAGAAGAAGAAGAAGAAGAAGAACAAGCAGAAGAAGGAGAGGAAGATGGAGAAGAAGGATAGGAAAAAGGTGAAGAAGAAGGAGAAGAAAAGAAGAAAGAGAAGGAGAAGGAGAAGAAGGAGAAGAAAAATGAAGAAGGAAACGAAGAAGAAGTAGAAGACAAAGAATAATAATAATAAGAAGAAGAAGTAGGAGAAGAAGTAGGACAAGATGAAAAAGAAGAGGAAGAATAAGAAGAAGAAGAAGGTGTAAGAGAAGAAGAAAAAGAACAGTAGGAGGAGGAAGTAGTTGTAGTAGTAGTAATAGAAGAAGAAGAAGAAGAAGAAGAAGAAGTAGAAGAAGGAGAGGAAAGAGGAGAAGAAGGAGGAGGAGAAGAAGAAGATGAAAAAGAAGAAGCCAAAGAAGACAAAGAGGAAGATGAAGAAGACGAAGGAAAAGAAGAAGAAGAAGAAGAAGAAGAAGAAGAACAAGAACAAGTAGAAGAAGAAGAAGAAGAAGAAGAAGAAGAATAAGCAACAAAAGAAGAAGAAGATGAAGGAGAAAAAGAAGAAGAAAGAGAAAAAGAAGGAGAACAAGAAGAAGAAGAAGGAAAAGAAGAAAGTGATCAAAAAGGAGAAGAAGAAGAAGAAGAAGATAAAGAAGAAGAAGAAGAAGAACAAAAAGAAGAAGAAGAAGAAGAGGAGGAAGAAGATGTAGAAGAAGAAGAAGAAGAAGAAGAAAAAGAAGGAGAAGAAGAAGAAGAAGGAGAGGAAAAAGTAGAAGAAGAAGAAGAAGAAGAAGAAGAAGAAGAAGAAGAAGTTGTAGAAAAAGGAGAAGAAGAAGGAGAAGTAGAAGAGGGACAAGAAGATGGAGAAGAAGTAAGAAGAAGAAGGAGAAGAAGAAAAAGAGATAGAAGGAGAAGAAGAAGAAGAAGAAGAAGAAGTAGAACAAGAAGCAGAAGATGAATTTGAAGAAGGAGGGGAAGGAGAAGAAGAAGAAGAAGAAGAAGAAGAAGAAGTAGAAGTACAAGACGAAGAAAAAGAAAAGTAGTAGTAATAGAAGAAGAAGAAGAAGAAGAAGAGGAAGAAGAAGAAGAAGAGGAAGACGTAGAAGAAAAACAAGAGGTAGAAGAAGAAGAAGAAGAAGAAGAGGGGGAAAAGGTGGAGGAGAGGAAGAAGAAGAAGAAGATAATGATAAAGAAAAAGAAGAAGTAGAAAAAGGAGAAGGAGAAGAAGAAGAAGTAGAAGTAGTATTGCTAGTAGTAGTAGTATTAGTAGAAGGAGAAGAAGAAAAAAAAGAAGAAAAAGCAGAACAAGAAGAAGTAGAAGGAGAAGGAGAATAATAATAATAATAAGAAGAAAAATTAGAAGTAGAAGAAGAAGAAGAAGAAGAAGAACAAGAAAAAGAAAAAGAAAGAGGAGGAGAGGAAGAAGGAGAAGAAGAAGAAGAAGAAGAAGAAGAAGAAGAAGAAGAAAAAGAAGAAGAAGAACCAGAAGAAGAAAGAAAAGAACAAGGAGATAAAGAATCAGAAGAAGAAGAAGAAGACGATGAAGAAGAAGAAGAGGAAGAAGAGGAAGATGATGTTGATGAAGTAGAAGTAGAAGAAGAAGTTGGAGTAGATGAAGAAGGAGGAGAAGAAGAAGAAGATGAAGGAGAAGTAGGAGGAGGAGAAGAAGAAGATGAAGAAGAAGAAAAAGAAGAGGTTGAACAAGAAGAAGAAGAAGAATAAGAAGAAATAGAAGAAGAAGAAGAAGAAGAAGAAGGAGAAGAAGAAGAACAATAATAAAAAGATGAAGAAGGAAAAGAAGAAGGAGATAAAGAAGGTGAAGAAGAAGAAGAAGGGAAGGAATAAGAAGAAGAAGAAAAATAATAAGAAGATGACGAAGAAGAAGAATAAGAATATGAAGAAAAAGAAGAAGAAGGAGAAGAAAAAGAAGAACAAGAAGAAGAAGAAGAAGAAGAAGAAGAAAATGGCAATGAAGAAGTAAAAAAAGATGAAGGAGGCAGAGGAGGAGAAGAAGAAGAAGAAGAAGAAGAATAAGAAGAAGAAGAAGAAGAGTAAGAAGAAGAGGAGGGAGAATGAGAAGAAGAAGAAGGAGAGGAAGAAGCAAAAGTGGTAGTAGTTGTAGAAGGAGAAGAAGAAGAAGAACATGAAGAAGTAGTAGTAAAATTAGTGAAAGAAAAGGAGAAGAAGGAGATGAATAAGTAGAAGTAGGAGAAGTTGAAGATGAAGGAGACGAAGATGTGGAAGAAGTAGGAGAAGAAGAAGGAGAAGAAGAAGAAGAAGAAGAAGAAGAAGAAGAAGAAGAATTAGATGAAGAATTAGAAGAAGAATGACAAGAAGACGAAGAAGAAGATGTCGTAGAATGAGAAGAAGAAGAAGAAGAAGAAGATGGAGAAGAAAAGGAAAAAGAAGAAGAAGAAGAAGATGAAGAAGAGGAAGAAGAAAAGAAGAAGAAGATGATGATGAACAGGAAGTAGAAGAAAGAGAAGAAGAAGAGGAAAAAGAAAAAT
Organism: Vanilla planifolia; assembly: GCA_023846275.1. Taxonomy (NCBI): domain Eukaryota; kingdom Viridiplantae; phylum Streptophyta; class Magnoliopsida; order Asparagales; family Orchidaceae; genus Vanilla; species Vanilla planifolia. The sequence goes on from JAIUJO010001564.1 coordinate 46,322, forward strand.
TAGAAGAAGTAGAAGAAGAAGAAGATGAAGAAGAAGGAGAAAAAAAATTTAAGGAGAAGAAGAAGAAGAAAGAGAAGAAGTAGAAGAAGAAGAAGAAGAAGAAAAGTAGTAGTAATAGTTGTAAAAGAAGATATAGAAGAAGAAGAAGGAGAAGATGGGGAAGAAGGAGGGGAAGAAGGAGAAGAAGAAGAAGAAGAAGAAGAAGAAGGAGAAGAAGAAGATAAACAGGGAGAAGAAGAAGAAGAAGACAAAAAAGAAGAAGAAGAAAAAGAAGACCAAGAAGAAGAAGAAAAAGTAGAAGAAGAAGAAGATGATGATGATCATGATCATGATGATGAAGAAGAAGAAGAAAAAGAAGAGAAGGAAGAAGAAGAATGAGAATAAGAAGATGAAGATGAAGAAGATGAAGAAGATGATAAAGAAGAAGAAGGAGAAGAAGAGGAAGAAGAAGAAGATGAAGAAGAAAAAGAAGAGGAAGAAGAAGTAATAGTAGAAGAAGAAGAAGAGGAACAAGAGGAAGAAGAAGAGGAAGAGGAAGAGGAAGAAGAAGTAGAAGAAGTAGAAGAAGAAGAAGAAAAAGTAGTGGTAGTAGTAGTTGTAGATGAAGAGGAAGAAGAAGTTGATGATGATGTTGAAGAAGAAGTAGAAGAAGATGATGAAGAAGTAGAAGAAGATGAAGAAAAAGAAGAGAAGAAGGAGAAGAAGGGGAGGAAAAGGAGAAGAAGAAGCAGGAGGAGAAGAAGAAGGAGAATTTGAAGAAGGAAAAGAAGAGGAAGAAGAAGAAGAAGAAGGAGGAGGAGGAGGAGGAGGAGGAGGAGGAGTAAAAGAAGAAGAAGAAGAAGAATTAGTAGAAGAAGGAGAAGAAGAAGAAGATGAAGAAAAAGAAGAAGTAATAAAAGTAGAAGAAGAAGAAGAAGAAAGAAGAAGAAGGAGAAGGAGATGAAGGAGAAGAAGGAGATGAAGGAGAAGAAGGAGAAGAAGGAGAAGAAGGAGAAGAAGGAGAAAAAGGAGGAGAAGAAGAAGTAGAAGAAGAAGTAGAAGGAGAAGTGGGAGGAGAAGAAGAAGAATAAGAAGAAGAAGAATACGAAGAAGAAGAAGAAGAAGAAGAAGAAGAAGAAAAAGAAGAAGAAGAAGTAGTAGAAAATGAAGAAGATTATGAAGAAGAATATGAAGAAGAAGAATATGAAGAAGAAGAAGAAGAAGGAGAAGGAGGAAAAGAAAAGGAGAGGAAAAAAGAAAGAAGAAGAAAAAGAAGAACAAGAGGAAAAAAACGTTTAAGAAGAAGGAGAAGAATACGGAGAAGAAGTAGGAGAAGAAGAAGCAGGAGAAGAAGAAGAAGAAGAAAAAGAAGAAGAAGAAGAAGAAGAGGAAGAAGAATTAGAAGACGAATTAGGAGAAGAATTACAAGAAGAAGAAGTAGATGAAGAATAAGAAGAAGATGAAGATGCCAAGCAAGAAGAAGATGAAGAAGAAGGAGAGGAAGAAAGAGAAGAAGATGATGATGATGAAGAAGAAGAAGAATGAAGAGAAGAAGAAGAAAATTAAGAAGGAGAAGAAGAAGAAAAAAGAGAAGAAGAAGAAGAAGAGGAAGAATAAGAAGAAGTAGTAGTCGTAGAAGAAGAAGAAGAAGAAGAAGAAGAAGGAGAAGGAGGGAAAGAAGGAGAAGAAGAAGAAGAAGAAGAAGAAGAAGGAGAAGAAGAAGAAGAAAAACAAGTAAGAAGAAGAAGAAGAAAAAGAAGAAGAAGAAGAAGAAACAGAAGATGAAGAAGAAGAAGAAGAAGAAGAAGAAGAAGTAGTAGTAGTAGTAGAAGAAGAAGACGACGAACGAAGAAGAAGAAGAGAAGAAGAAGAAGAAGATGAAGAACAAGAAGAAGAAGAAAAAGGAGGAGAAGAAGTAGATGAAGAATAAGAAGATGATGAAGAAGAAAAAGAAGAAGAAGAAGAAGTGGAATAAGTAGAAGAAGAAGAAAAATAAGGAGAAGAAGAAGAAGATGATGATGATGACGAAGAAGAAAAAGAAGAGGAAGAATAAGTAATAGTAACAGAAGAAGGAGAAGAAGAAGAAGAAGAAGAAGAAGAACAAGAAAATGAAGGAGAATAAGAGGAATTCGAAGGAGTAGGAAAAGAAGAAAAACAAGAATAAGAGGAGGAAGTAGAAGTAGTAGTAGTAGTAGTAAAACAAGAAGATGAAGTAATAGAAAAAAGAGAGGCAAAAGAAGAAGAAGAAGAAGACAAAGAAGACAAAGAAGAAGATGAAGAAGACAAAGAAGACAAAGAAGAAGATGAAGAAGAAAAGGAAGAAGAAGAAGAAGAAGAAGCAACTAAAGAAGAAGAAGAAGAAGAAGATGATGATGACAATGGAGAAAAAGAAGAAGAAGAAGGAGAAGAAGAAGAAGAAGATAAAGAAGAAAGAGATAAAAACGGAGAAGAAGAAGAAGAAAGAGAAGAAGACGAAGAAGGAGAGGAAAAAGTAGAAGAAGAAGAAAAAGAAGAAGAACAAGAACAAGAACAAGAAGAAGAAGAATAAGAAAAAGAAGAAAAAGGAGAAGAAGAAAGAGATGTCGAAGAAGGAGAAGAAGATGGAGAACAAGTAAGAGATGAAGAAGAAGAAGAAGAAATAGAGGTACAAGAAGAAGAAGAAGAAGTAGAACAAGAAGTTGAAGAAGCAGTAAGAGAAAAAGAAGAAGAAGAAGAAGAAGAATAAGTAGAAGAGGAAGAAGAAGAAAAGAAGAAGTAGAAGAAGACGAAGAAGATGAAGAAGAAAAACATGAGGTAAAAGAAGAAGAAGAAGAAGAAAGGGGGGAAGAGGTTGAGGAGAGGAAGAAGAAGAAGATGATGATGAAGAAGAAGAAGCAGAAGAAGGAGAAGGAGAAGAAGAAAAAGTAGTTGTAGTGCTAATAGTAGTAGTAAAAGGAGAAGAAGAAGAAGAAGAAGAAGAAGAAAAAGAAGAAGAAGAAAAAGAAGAAGAAGGAAAAGAAGAAAAAGAATAAACAGAAGAAGGAGGAGAAGAAGAAGAAGAAGAAGAAGAAGAAGAACAAGAAGAAGACGAGGAAAAAGAAGGAGAGGAAGAAGGAGAAGAAGAAGAGAAGAAAGAAGAAGAAGAAGAAGAAAAAGAAGAAGAGGAAGAAAGAAAAGAACAAGGAGATATGGAATGAGAAGAAGAAGAAGAAGATGAAGAAGAATAAGAAGAAGAAGAAGAAGAGGAATAAGATGTAGAAGAAGAAGAAGAAGAAGAAGTTGGAGAAGAAGAAGAAGAAGGAGAAGAAGAAGAAGAAGAAGTAGAAGAAGAGGAAGAAGAAGAAGATAATGATGATGAAGAAGAAGAAGAAAAAGGAAAAGAAGAAGCAGAAAAACAAGGAGAAGAAGAAGAAGAAGAAGAAGAAGAAGAATTAGAAGAAAAAACGAAGAAGAAGAAGAAGAAAGAGAAGAACTAAAAGAAGAAGAAGAAGAAGAAGAAGAACATGAGAAGTTAGAGTAATAGGAGTAGAAGAAGATGTAGAAGAAGAAAAAGAAGAAGAAGAAGAAGGAGAAGAAGAAGGGGAAGAAGGTGAAGAAGAAGAAGAAGAAGAAGAAGAAGGACAAGAACATGAAGAGAAATAGGGAGAAGAAGAAGAAGACAAAAAAGAATAAGAAGAAGAAGAGGAAGATGAAGACGAAGAAGAAGAAGATGAAGAAGAAGAAGAAGATAAAGAGGAAGAAGAAGAAGAAGTACAAGAAGAAGAAGAAGAAGAAGAAAAAGAAGAGGAAGATGAAGAAGAATAAGAATAAGAAGATAATGAAGAAGAAGATGAAGAAGATGATGAAGAAGAAGAAGAAGGAGAAGAAGAGGAAGAAGAAGAAGATGAAGAAGAAAAAGGAGAGGAAGAAAATGTAATAGTAGAAGAAGAAGAAGAGGAAAAAGAAGAAGAGGAGGAAGAAGTAGAAGAAGAAGAAGAAGTAGAAGAAGAAGTAGTGGTAGTAGTAGTTGTAGGTGAAGAAGAAGAAGAAGATGAGGATGATGCTCAACAAGAAGAACAAGAACAAGATGATGATGATGAAGAAGAAGAAGAAGCAAAAGAAGAGAAGAAGGAGAAGAAAGGGAGGAAAAGGAGAAGTAGAAAGAGAAGGAGAAGAAGAAGAAGAAGAAGAAGAAGAAGTAGAAGATGAAGAAGGGAAAAAGAGGAAAAGGAAGATGAGGAAGAAGAAGAAGAAGAAGAAAAACCAGTAAAAGGAGAAGAAGAAGAAGAAGAAGAAGAAGAAGAAGACGAAGAGAAGAAGAAGAAGAAGAAGAAGAAGAAGAACAACAAGAAGAAGAAGAAGAAGAAGAAGGAGAAGGAGGAGGAGAAGAAGAAGAAGAAGAAGAGGAAGAAGAAGAAGAATAAGAAGATGAAGAAGAAAAAGGAGAAGATGAAGAAGACGAATACATAGAAGAAGAAGAAAAAGAAGGAGAAGAAGAAGAAGAAGATGATGACGATGTTGATGAAGAAGAAAAAACAGTGGAAGGATATGTAATAGTAGAAGGAGAAGAAGAAGAAGAAAGAGGAGTTGGAGAAGAAAAAGAAGAAAAAGAAAAAGAATAAGTAGAAGAAGAAAAAGAAGAAGAAGAGGAAGAAGAAGTAGAAGAAAAAGAAGAGGAAGAAGAAGAATAAGAAGTAGTAGTAGTACATGAAGAAGAAGAAGAAGAAACGAAGAAGAAGAAGAAGAAGAAGAAGCAGAAGAAAGAGAAGAAGAAGGAGAATAAGGCTGGAAAAAGGAGAAGAAATAGAAGGAGAAGAAGACAAAGAAGAAGAAGATGAAGTAGAAGAGGAAGAATACGAAGAGGAAGAAGAAGAAAATGATGATGAAGAAGACGAAGAAGAAGGTGAAGAAGAAGCAAAAGAAAGAGAAAAAGAAGAAGAAGAAGAAGAAGAGGAAGAAGAAGACGACAAAGAAAAAGAAGAATACGAAGTGGAAGAAGATGAAGAGAAGAAGAAGAAGAAGAGGGTGAAGAAGAGGAAGTAGAAGAAGAAGAAGAAGATGAAGAAGAAGATGAAGATGAAGATGAAGAAGAAGTAGAAGACGAAGGAGAAGATGAAGAAGAAGAAGAAGAAGGAGAAGAAAAAGAAGATGAAGAAGAAGAAGCAGAAAAAGAAGGTGAAGAAGAAGAAAAAGAAGTAGAAGAAGAAAAAGAAGATGAAGAAGGAGAACTAAAAGAAGTAGAAGTAGAAGTAGAAGAAAAAAGATGATGAAAAAGAATTAGAAGAAGAAAAAGAAGAAGAAGAAGAAGAAGAAGATGAAGAAGAAAAGAAGAGGAAGAAGTATTAGAAAAAGAAGAAGAAGGAGGAGGGGGAGGAGGAGAAGAAGAATAAGAAGAAGAAGAAGAAGAAGAACAAGAAGAATAAGTAAGAGTAGAAGAAGGAGAAGAAGAAGAAGAAGAAGAAGAAGAGGAGGAGAAGAAAAAGAAGTAGTAGAAGAAGAACAAGAAGTAGAAGAACAGGAAAAAGAATTGGAAGAAGAAGATGAAGAAGAAGAAGAAGAAGAAGAAGAAGAAGAAGAAGAAGAAGGAGAGGAACAAGCAGAAGAAGGAGAAGAAGGGGAAGAAGAAGGAGAGGAAAAAGGAGTAGAAGAAGGAGAAGAAGAAGAAGAGGAACAAGAAGTCAAAGAAGAAGAGGAAGAAGAAGAAGAAGAAGAAGAAGAAAAAGAAGAAGAAGATGAAGAAGAAGTAGAAGAAGAGGAAGAAGAGGAAGAAGAAGATGAAGAAGAAGCAAAAACAGGAAGAAGAATAGGAAGATAAACAAGAAAGAGAAGAAGAAGAAGTGGAAGAAGAAGAGAAGAAGAAGAAGACGAGGATGAGAAGGAAGAAGAAGAACAAGAGGAACAGGAAGAAGAAGAAGACGAAGAAGGCGAAGAAGAAGGCAAAGAAGACAAGGAAGAAGAAGAAGAAGAAAGAGAAGGCAAAGAAGAAAAAGGTGAAGACAAACAAGAAAAAGAAGAAGAAGAAGAAGAACAAGAACAAAAAGAACAACAAGAAGAAGAGAACCAAGAAGAAGAAGAAGAACAACAACAACAACATGAAGAAAAAAAAGTAAAAGACGAAGAAAACGAAGAAGAAGAAGAAGAAGTGGAAGAAGACGAAGAGGACGAAGAGGAAGACGAAGAAGAAGAAGAAGAAGAAGAAGAAGAAGAAGAAGAAGATCAAGAAGAAGAAGAAGAAGAAGAAC
>JAIUJO010001564.1:57500-58584 GCA_023846275.1 Vanilla planifolia
GAAGAAAAAGAAGAAGAAGTAGCAGAAGAAAAAGTAGAGGAAGAAGGAGAAGAAGAAAAAGAAGAAGAGAAAGAATGAGAAGGAGAAGAAGAAGATAAAAAAGGAGAAGAGGAAGAAGAAGAAGGGGAAGAAGCAGATGAAGAAGAAGAAGAAGATGAAGATGAAGAAGAAGAAGAAGAAGAAGAAGAAGTAGGAGCAGAAGAAAAAATGAAGAAGAAGAAGAGGATAAAGAAGAAGTAGAAGAAGAAGCAATAGAAGAAGAAGGAGAAGAAGAAGAGAAAGAAGAAGTGGAGGAAGATGTAGAAAAAGAAGTGGAAAAAGAAGAAGAGGGAGAAGACGAAGAAGAAAAAGAAGAAGAAGAAGAAGAAAAACACAAAGAAAAAGAAGAACAAGAAGGAGAACAAGAAGAAGAAGAAGAAGAAGAAGAAGAAGAAAAATTAGAAGAAGAAAAAGAAGAAGAAAAAGAAGGAGAAGACGAAGAAGAAGAAGAAGAAGAAGATGAAGAAGAAGAAGAAGAAGAAGAAGAAGAAGAAGAAGAAGAAGAAGAAGAAGGAGAAGAAGAAGATGAGGAAAAAGAAGAAGAAGCGGAAGAAAAAGTAGAATAAGTAGTAGTAGTAGAAAAAGAAGAAGAAGAAATAGAAGAAGAAGAACAACAAGAACAAGAACAAGAAAAAGAAGAAGAAGAAGAAGAAGATGAAGATGATGATGATGATTAAGAAGAAGGTGAATAAGAAGAAGAAGAAGAAGAAGTAGAAGCAAAAGAAAAAGAAAAAGATGAAGAAGAAAAAGAAGAAGAAGAAGAAGAAGATGAAGAAGAAGAAGGGGAAGAAGAAATAGAAGAAGTAGAAGGAGAAGAAGAAGAAGAATAAGAAGAAATAGAAGTAGAAGAAGAACAAGAAGAAAAAGAAGAAGAAAAAGAAGAAAAAGAAGAAGAAGAAGAATAAAAAGAACAAGAAAAAGAATAAGCAGAAGAAGGAGAAGAAGGAGAAGAAGAAGAAAAAGTAGGGAGAAGAAGAAGAAGGAGAGGAAGGAGACAACGAAGAAGAAGGAGAAGAAGAAGAAGGAGGAGAAGAAGAAGAATAAG
>JAIUJO010001316.1:5000-7500 GCA_023846275.1 Vanilla planifolia
TAGTATTAGAAGAAGAAGATGAATAAGTAGAAGAAGAAGTAGAAGAATAAGAAAGAAAAAGAAGTAGAAGTAGAAGAAGAAGATTAAGAAGAAGTTCAAGAAGAAAAGCAAAAGAAGAGAAAGAAGAAGAAGAAGAGGACAAGAAGAAGAAGAAGAAGAAGTAGATGATGATGATGAAGTAGAAGCAAAAAAAGAAGAACAGGAAGATGAAGATGAAAGAGAAGAAGAAGAAGAAGAATAAGTTGTAGACGAAGAAGAAGAAGAAGAAAAACAAAAAGAAGGACAAAAATAAGAACAAGACATAGTAGTAGAAGAAGAATAAGAAGAAGTGGTAGAAGAAGGAGGAGTAAATGAAGAAGAAGAAAAAGATGATGAAGAAGAAGATGAAAAATTTATCAAAAGGCGAAGAAGGCAAAGATGAAGAATAAGAAGATGGAGAAGAAGAAGTAGAAGAAGAAGAAGAAGTTGAAGAAGAAAAATAAGAAGTAAAATAAGAAGAAGAAGAAGATGATGATGGAGAAAATGAAGAAAAAGAAGAAGGAGAAGTGAAAGAAGAGGAATAAGAAGAAAGAATAAGAAGAAGAAGCAAAAGAATAGAAAGAAGAAGAAGAAAAAGAAGAAGAGGAACATGAAGATGAAGAAGAGGAAGAAGAAGAAGAAGAGGAAGAAAGAAGAAGAAGGAGAAGAATTTGTAGAAGAAGACGAAGAAGAAAGAAGAAGAAGAAGTAGAGGATTGAGAAGTAGAAGAAGTTGATGAAGAAGAAGAAGAAGATGAAAAAGAAGAAGAAGTAGAAGAAGAAGAAGGAGAAGATAAGGAGGAGGAAGAAGAAGAAGACAAAGAAAAAGTAGTAGTAATACTAATAGTAGTAGAAGAAGAGGAAGAAGGAGACGAAGAAAAAGAAGAAGAAGATAAAGAAGAAGAAGAAGAAGGAGAAGGTGGAGAAGAAGAAGAAGAAGATGATGAAGATGATGAAGAAGAAGAAGAAGTAGAATAAGAAAACAAATAAGATGAAGGAGTAGAAAAAGAAGAAGAAGAAGAAGAAGAAGAAGAAGAAGAAGAGGAAAAAGTAAGAAGAAAAAGAAGAAGAAGAAGTAGATGATGAAGAAGAAGAAAAAAGAAGAAGAAGTAGAAGAAAGAGTAGATGAAGAAGTAGAAGAAGAAGAAGAAAAAGAAGAAAAAGTAGTAGTAGTAGCTGTAGTAGAAGAAGAAGAAGAAGAAGAGGAAGAAGAAGTAGAAGTAGAAGTAGAAGAAGAAGAAGAAGAAGAAGAAGAAACGGAGGAGAAAGAAGAAGAAGACAAAGAAGAGGAAGTTGTAGTAGTAATTGTAGTTGTAGAAGAAGATGAAAAAGAAGTTGAGGAAAAATGGAGAAGATGAAGAAGAAGAAGGCGAAGAAGAAGAATAAGAAGAATAAGAAGAAGAAAAATAAGTGCAGGAGGAAGAAGAAAAAGATGAAGTAGAACAAGAGGAAGAAGAAGAAGAAGAAGAAGAAGAAGAACATGAAGAAAAAGAAGAGGAAGAAAACGAAGAAGAAGAAGTCGAAGAAGAAGATGAAGATGATGAAGATGATGAAGAAGTAGAAGAATAAAAGAAGAAGAAGAAGAAGAAGAAGATGAAGAAGAAGAAGTAGAAGAAGAAGAATAAGTAGAAGAAGGAGAAGAAGAAGAAGAAGTAGAAGAAGACTAACATGTAGAAGATGAGAAAGAAGAAGAAGAAGAAGAAGAAGAAGAAGAAGAAGGAGAAAGATGAGGTGGAGGAGGAGGAAGAAGATGAAGAAGAAGAAGATGTAAAAGAAGAAGAAGAGGATGAAGAATAAAAAGAAAAAGAAGAAGAGCATAAAGGAGGAGAAGAAGAAGAAATATGAAGAAGTAAAGGAAGAAGAGGAAGAAGAAGAAGAAGGAGAAGAATAAGGCAAAGAAGATGAAGAAGAAGAAGAAGACAAAGAAGGAGAAAAAAGACATGAAGAAGAAGAATAAGAAGAAGAAGAAGTGGTAATAGTAGTAGTAATAGTAAAGAAGAAGAAGAGAAGAAGAAGAAGTAGAGAGGACGAGGTGGAGGAGGAAGAAGAAGAAGAAGAAGAAAAAGTAGAAGAAAAATAAAAAGAAGAAGAAAAAGAAGAAAAAAAAAAGTAGAGGAAGAAGAAGAGGAAGAAGAAAAAGAAGAAAAATTAGAAGTAGATGACGATTATGGGGAAGAAGAAGAAGAAGAAGAAGCGGAATAAAAAGAAGAAGAAGAAGAAGAAGGAGCAAAAGAAGAAGAAGAAAAACAAGAAGAAGATGGAGAAGAAGAAGAAGAAGAAAGAAGAAAACAAAGAAGGAGAAGAAGAAGATGAAGAAGAAGAATAAGAAGAAGAAGAAGAAGAAGATCAAGAAAGATGGAGATGAAGAAGTGGAAGAAGAAGAAGAAGAAGAAGAAAGAAACAAGAAGAAGAAGAAGAATAAGAAGAAGAAGAACAAAAAGAAGAAGATGATAATGATGATGAAGATGGAGAACAAGGAGAAG
>JAIUJO010001316.1:32500-47500 GCA_023846275.1 Vanilla planifolia
TTCTCTTACTTCTCCTTTTTTTTCCTCTTCATCATATTCTTATTCTTATTTTCCTTCTTCTTCTTCTTCTTCTTCTTCTTCTTCTTCTCCTTCATTTTCTTCTTCTTCTTCTTCTCCCTCTTCTTCTTATTCTCCTTCTTCTTTGTCTTCATCTTAATATTCATCTTCTACTCCTTCTTCATCCTTTCTAATCCTTCATCTTCTTCTAATTCTTCTTCTTCTTCTTCTCCTTTTTTTTCTCTTCATCATATTCTTCTTCTTCTTCTCCTTCTTCTTCTCCTCTTTCATCTTCTTCTTCTTCTTCTTCTCCATCTTCTTCTTTTTCTCTTTCTTCTTCTTTGCCTTGATCTTCTTCTTCTACTTCTTCTTCTTCTTCTTCTTCCTCCTCCTCCTCTTCCTCTTCTTCTTCTTCTTCTTCTTCTCCTTCTTCTTCTTCGTCATCTTTTTCTACTCTTGCTACTACTTCATCATCATCATCATCTTCTTTTTCTTCTCCTTCCTTCTATTATTCTTCTTCTACTACTACTTTTTCTTCTGATTCTTTCTCCCCTTATTCTTTTTTTCTTCTTCTTCTTATTATTATTATTATTCTTTTTCTTCTTCTTCTTCTTCTGCATAGTATACATCTACTTTTTCTTCTTTTTCTTCTTCTTTTCTCCTTCTTCTTCTTATTCTTTTTCATCATCTTCTTCAACTTCTTCGTCTTCTTTTTGTTCTTGTTCACTATCTTCTTCAATTTCTTCTTCGTCTTTTTCTTATTCTTCTTGCTCTTTTTCTTCATCGTCTTTTTCTTCTTCCTCTCCTTCTTCTTGATCTTCTTCATCTAATTGTTGTTGCTCTTCTTCTTTTTCCTATTCTTCTTCTTCTTCTCATTCTTTTTCTACTTCTACTTCCACTTCGTCTTCTTCTTCTTCTTCTTTTTCTTATTCTTCTTCTTCTTCTTTTCCTTATTTTCTTATTCATCTCCATCAACTTCTTCTTCTTCTTCTTCTTCTTCTCCTTCTTCTTCTTGTTCTTCTTTATATTCTTATCCTTTTTTCTTGTTCTTGTTCTTCTTCTTCTTTTCCATCTTCTTCTTCCTCTTCTTGTTCTTCATCTTCTTTATTATCTTCTTTTAGTTCTTCTCCTTCCCCTTCACCTTATTATTAATAACAATAATAATAATAACAATATTATTATAATAATAATAATTATTATTATAATAATAATAATTATTATTATTATTATTTTCCTTATCATTATTATTTATGTTTTTTTTTCTTCTTCTCCATCTGCTTGTTCTTCTTCTTCGTCGTCACCATCATCTTCTTCTTCTCTTCTTTCTCTTTGCCTTCTTCTTCTTCTTATTTTGCTTCTTCTTCTTTTTTTGCTTCTTCTTCTTCTTCTTCTTCTTGTTCATTTTATTGTTGTTCTTCTTCTCTTTCTTTTTCTACTTCTCCTTCTTCTTCTTTTTCTTCTTCTTCTTCTTCTTCTTCTCCATCCTCTTCATCTTCTTCTTCCCCTTCTTCTTCTTTTTCTTCTTCTTCTTCTTCTAGTTTTTCAACTTCGTCTTCTTCTTTTTCTATTAACTCTTTTGCTTTTTCTGCTTCTTCAACTTTTTATTCTTATTGTTCATCTTTTCTTACTCTTCTTCTTGTTCTTCTTTTTCTTCTTCTTCTTCTTCTCCTTCTTCTTCTTATTCTTTTTGCTTATCTTTTCTTCTACTTCTTCTTCTTCTTCTTCTTGTACTTCTACCCCTTCTTATTCTCGATCATCACCATCTTCTTCTTCTTCAACTTCTACTTCTTCACCTTATTATTATTATTCTTAATACTATTATTATTATTGCTATTATTGTTATTATTCCTTCCCATTTTTTTTCCTCTTCTTCTACTTCTACTTCTACTTCTTCCTCTCCTTCTTCGTCTTGATCTTATTATTATTATTATTATTATATCTCCTTCTTCTTCTTCTTCAAATTCTTTTTCTTCTTCTTCTTCTTCTTCTACTTCTTCTTCTTCTTCTGATTCTTCTCCTTCCTCTTCTTCTTCTTTTCCGCATCTTCTTATTCTTCATCATCATCATCTTCTTCTTCTTCTTCTTCCTCTTCCTCTTCTTTTTCATCTTCATCTTCTTTTGTGTTCTGCTACTTCTTCCTTTTCATCTCCTTGTTCTTCTCATGTTTCTTCTCCTTCTTCCTGTTCTTCTTCTTCTGCTTCTTCATCATCTTCATCTTCTTCTTCTACTTCTTCATCTTCTTGGTGTTCTACTTCTTCTTCTTCTATTACTTCTTCTTCTCCTATTTCTTCATCTTTTTATTCTACTTCTTCTTCGCCTTATTCATCATTATCATCTTTTTCTACTTCTTATTCTTTACATTTTCTTTTTCTTCTTCTTTTACTTCTTCTTCCTCTTCTCCTCCTCCTCCTTCTCCTCCATCTTCATCTACTTATTACTACTATTATTATTTTTATTATTATTATTTTATTATTCTTGGTATTATTATTCTTCCTCCCCTTCTTCTTCTTCTTCATCTTCTTTGTCTTCTTCTTCCACTTCATCTACTTCTTCTTCTTCTTCCTCTCCTACTTCTTCTCCTTCTTCATATTCTTCTTATTCTTCTTTATCATATTCGTCTTCTTCTTCTTCTTCTTCTTCTTCTGCTTCTTCTCATTCTTCAACATTTTCTTCTTCTTCTTCGTATTCATATTCGTCTTGTTTTTCTTCTTCTTCTTCTTCTTCTCCTTCATCTTCTTCTCGTTCTTCTTCTTATTCTAAGCCTTCTTCTTATTCTTCTCCTTCCCCTTTATTTTCATCTTCTTCTTCTTCGTCTTCTTGTTCTTCTGCTTCTTATTTATCTTCTTATTATTCCTCTTGTGCTTATTATTTTTTGTTGTTATTATTATTATTATTATTATTATTATTATCCTTCAGCCTGTTCTTCTTCTTCTTATTTAGCTTTTTATTCTACTACTTCTTATTCTTCTCCTTCTTCTTCTTCTTCTTCTTCTTCTACTTCTTCTTCTTCTTCTTCTTCTTTTACTTCTTCTTCTCCTCCTCCTTCATCATCCTCTTCTTCTTCTTCCTCGTATTTGCCTTCTTCTTCTAATCTTTCTTCTTCTTATTCTACATCTTTTCCTTCTTCTTCTTCTTCTTCTTCTTCTCCTTCTTCTTCTTCTTCTTCTTCCTCATCTTCTTCTTCTTCTTTTTCTACATCTTCTTTTTATTATTGTTGATGTTATTATTATTAATATTGTTATGATTATTATTATTATAATTATTATTAAAACTATTACTATTTTCATTATTATTCTTCTTCTCCTTCTACTTCTTCATCTTCTTCTTCATCATCTTCTTCTTCTTCTCCTTCTTCTTCTGCTTCATCTTCTTCTCCCTCTTCATCTTCTTCTTCCTCTTCTTCTTCTTCTTCTTCTTCTTCTTCCTCTTCTTCTGCTTCATCTCACTCTTCTTCTTCCTCTTCTTCTTTTTCATCTTCTTCTTCTTCTGCTTCATCTTACTCTTCTTCTTCTTCTTCTTCTTATTCTTCTTTTCCTCCATCTTTTCCTTCTTCTTTTTCTCCATCTTCTTATTTGATATTATTAATGTTATTATTATTATTATTATTATTGTTATTATTATTGTTATTATTATTATTATTGTTGCAATTATTGTTATTGTTTTTATTATTATTATTCTTTTTCACCTTCTTCTTTTCTTCCAAATCTTCTTTTTTTCTTCTACTTCATCATCTTCTTCTTCATTTATTCTTCTCTGCTTCCTCTTGTTCCTTATCTTCCTCTTCTTCTTCTCCGTCATCATCATCATAATCTTTTTTTTTCTTCTTCTTCTTCTTCTTCTACACCTTCTTCTTCTTCTTCTTCCTCTTTTTCTTCTTCATCCTCTTTTTCTCCTTCTTCTTCTTCTAGTTCTTCTTCTACTTCTTTTCCATCTCCGTCTTCACCTTCATCTCTTTTACTCCTCTTTTTTCTTCACCTTCTTCCCCTTCCCCTTCGTCTTCTTCTTCTTCTTCTCTGTCTTCTTCTTTTTTTCTTCTTCCTTTTTATCTTCTTCTTCTTCTTTCTCTTCCACTTCCTCTTCCTCTTCTTCTTCTTCTTCTTCTTCTTCTTCTCCTTCTTTTTCTTCTTATTCTTCTTATTATTCTTCTTCTTCTACTCTTACTAATACTTCTTCATCATCATCATTTTCTTCTGCTTCTTTTACTTCTTCTTCTTCTTCTTATTCTTCTTCTACTTCTTCTTCTTCTTCTTCTTCTTCTTTTTTCTTCTTCTTCGTCTTCATCCCTATATTCTTTTGTTTCTTCTTCTTCTTCTTCTTCTTCTTCTTTTCATCTTCTTCTTCTTCTTCTCCTTCTTCTTCTTCTTCTTCTTCATGTTCTTCGTCATCTGCTTCCTCTTTTTCTTCTGCCTCTTCTTCTTTTTCTTCTTCATGTTTTCCTTCTTTCTCTTCTTCTTCTTCTTCTCTTCTTCTTCATCTTCTTGTTGTTCTTCTTCTTCTTCTTCTTCTCCTTCTTCTTCTTCTTCTTCTCCTTCGTCTTCTTCCTCTTCTTTTTCTTCCTCTCCTTGTTCTTCTTCTTCTTCTTCTTCTTCTTGTACTTCATCTTCTTGTTCTTGTTCTTGTTCTTCTTCTTCTCTACCTTCTTCATCTTCTTCTTCTCGTTCGTTTTCTTCTACTTCTTCTTCTTTGTTTTCTTCTTTTTCTTCTTCATCTTTTTCTTCTTCCTCTTCCTCTTCTCCTTCTTCCACTTCTTCTTTTTCCTCTTTTTTTATTTCTTCTTCATCTTTCCCTTATTCTCCTTCTTCTTCTTCCTCCTCTTGTTCTTCTTTTTCTTCTTCCACTTCTTCTTCCCCTTCTTCTTCATCCTCTTCTTCTTCTTCTTTTTCTTCTTGTGCTTCTTTTTCTTCTTCTTTTTATTCTTCTCCTTATTCTTTTACATCTTCTTCTCCTTCTACTTCTTCTTCTTCTTTTTCTTCTTTGTCTTCTTCTTCTTCTTCTTCTTGTACTTCTTCTCTTTCTTATTCTCCTTCATCTTCATCTTCTTCTTCTTCTTCTTCCTTTTTTTCTACTTCTACTTCACCCATTATTATGCTATTATTATTATTATTATTATTATTATTATTATTCATTCAAATCTTCTTTTTCATCTTTATCATCTTTTTAATTCTTCTTCTTCTTCTCCGCCTCCTCCTCCTCCTTCTTCTTCTTATTCTTCTTCTCCTACTCATTCATAATCTTCTTCTACTTCTTCCTCTTCTTCATCTTATTATTATTATTATTATTAATAATCTTTTTCTCCTGTCTTACCTTCTTCCCCTTCTTCTCCATCTACTTCTTTCTAATGTTAATATAATTGTTGTTATTGTTATTGTTATTATAACAATTATTATTTATTTTCTTTTTCTTCTTCTTCTTTTTCTTCCTCTTCTTCTTTTTTCTTCTTCTACATTTGCATCTTCTTCTTTTATTGTTCTTCTGGTTCTTCTTCTTCTGCTTCATCAACTTCTTCTTCTTCTACTTCTACTTCTTCTTGTTCTTCTTCTTCTTACTCTTCCTCTTTATCTTCTTCTTCATCATCTGCTTGTTCTTGTTGTTCTTCTTCTTCTTCTTTTTCCTATCCTTCTTCTTCTTCTTCTACTCCATCTTCTTCTTCTTCTTCTTCATCTTTTTCTCCTTCTTCTTTTAGTTCTTCTTCCTCTTCTACTTCTCCTTTCCTTTCTTCTCCTTTTCTTATTCTTCTTCTTCTCCTACTTCTACTTCTCCTTCTTCCTCTTCTCCTTCTTTTTCTTCTTCTTATTCTCCCTCTTCTTTTTCCTCTTCTTCTTTTTTTCTTCCTCTTCTTCTTCTTTTCCTTCTTCTTCTTCTTCCTCCTACTCCTCTTCTTCTCCTTCTTCTCCTTCTTCTTCATCTTCTTCTTCTTATTCCTCTTCATCTACTACTCTTATTACTACCTCTTCTTCATCATCATCTTCTTCTTCTCCTTCTTTTCTTTTTCTTCTTCTTCTTCTTCTTCTTCTTTTACTTCTACTTCCTCTCCTTCTTTTTTTTCTTCTTCTTCTTCTTCTTCATCTTATACTTTCTTCTCTATATTCTTCATCATTTTCTCCTTCTTCTTCATCTTCTTCTTCTACTTTTCTCCTTCTACTTTTTCTTATTCTTCATGTTCTTCTTCATCTTCCTCTTCTTGCTTTTCTTGTTCTTCTTCTTCATTTTCTTCTTCGACTTTTTGTTCTTCTTCTTCTTCATCTTCCTCTCCTTCTTCTTCAACTTCTTCTTGTTCTTCTTCTTCCTTTTCTTCTTCTTCGTGTACCACTACTACTTCTTCTTTTTCTTATTCTTCTACATCTTCTTCTAGTTCTTTTTCTTCTTCATCTTATTCTTCTTGTTCATCATCCACATCTTCTTCTTCTTCCTCTACTTCTTCTTATTCTTTTTCGTCTACTTCTTCGTCTTCTTCTTCTCCTAATTCATCTCCTTGTTCTTCTTCATCATCTTCTTCTTCCTCCTCATCATCATCATCTTCATTTATTCTTCTTCTTCTTCTTCTTTTACTTCTTCTTCTTCTTCATTTTCTTCCTCAGATTCTTCTTCTTGTCCTTCTTCTTCTTCTTCTTCTTCTCTACCTTCTTCATCATCTTTTACTTCTTCTTTTTTGTTTTCTTCTTCTTCTTCTTCTTCTTCTTCTTCCTCTTCCTCTTCTCCTTCTTCCACTTCTTCTTTTTCTTCTTTTTTTAATTCTTCTTCATCTTCTCCTTGTTCTCCTTCTTCTTCTTCCTCTTGTTCTTCTTCTTCTTCATCTTCTTCTCCTTCTCCTCCTTCTTTTACATCTTCTTCTTCTCCTTCTTCTTTTTCTTCTTCTTCTTCTTCTTCCTCTACTTCTTCTTCTTCTTTTTCTTCTTCTTCTTCTACTTCGTCTTCTTCCTCTTCTTCTTCTTTATCCCGTTCCTCTTCTTCTTCATTTTCTTCTTCTTCCTCATCATCATCTTCTTCTTCTTCTACTTCCTCTTCTTCTTGTTCTCCTTTTTCTTCTTCATTTACTTCATCTTCTACTTCTCCTTCTTCTTCTTCCACTTCTCCTTCTTCTTGTTCTTCTTATTCTTCTTCTTTTGCTTTTTCTTCTTCTTTTTCTTTTGCATCTTCTTCTTCTTCTCCTTCATCATCTTCTTCTTCTTCTTCTTCCCCATCTTCTTCTTCTTCTTCTTCTTCATTTCCTTCTTCTTCTTGTTCCTTTTCATCTTCATCATCTTTGTTTTCTACTAACTTGTTTTCTTCTTCTTCTGCTTCTTCATCTTTTCATCCTTCTATTTCATCTACCTCCTTTTCTTCTTATTCACCCTTTTCCTATTCTTTTCTTCTTCTCCTTCTTATTCTCTTTCATCTTCTTCTTTTTGTTCCTCTTTTTCTTCTTCTTCTTCTTCCCTTTATTTTAAAAATAATAATAATAATAATAATAATAATAATTAATATTATTGCTATTATAATTATTATTATTAGTAGTTTTCCTCATTCCTATCTTCTTCTTCTTCTTCTTCCTCTTCGTCTCCATCATCTTATTATTATTATTATTATTATAATTATTATCGTTAATATCATTATCCTTTTTCTTATTCATCTTAGTCTTTTTCTTCTTCTTCTTCTACTACTACTTCTTCTTCTTCATCTCCATTATTATTGTTATAATTATTATTTTTATTTTTCTTCTTCTTCTTCTTCTTCTTCTTCTTCCTCTTCTTCTGTTTCTTCTACTTCTTTTTCTTCTACTTCTTCCTCTTCTCCTTCCACTTTTTCATCTTCTTCTTCTTCTTTCTTCTACTTCTTCCTCTTCTCCTTCCACTTTTTCATCTTCTTCTTCTTCTCCTTCTTCTTCATCATATTTTCTTCTTTTTCTTTTCTTCTTCTTCTTCTTCTTCTTCCTCTTGTTCTTCATCTTCTTCTATTGTCCTTTTTCTTCTTCTTCTTGTACTTCTTCCACTTTTTCTTCTACTCCTCCTTCTTTTTCATCTTCTTCGTTTTCTTCTTTAACTTCTACTTCTTCTTTTTTCCCTTATTCTTCATCTTATTCTTCTTCTACTACTACTTCCACTTCTTCCCCTTCTTCTTCTTATTCTTCTTCTTCATCTTCTTCTTCTCCTTATTCATCTCCAACTTCTTCTTCTGCATCTTATTCTTTGTCTTCTTTATCATCATCATCTTCTTTTCTTCTTCTTCCCCTTTTTCATCTTTTTTCTTCTTCTTATTATTATTATTATTATTATTATTCTTTTAGTTCTTCTTCTTCTTCTTCTTCTTCTTCTCCTTCTTCCCCTTCTCCTTCTCCTTCTTATTCTTCTTCTTCTTAATCTTCTTCTCCATCTTCCTTTTCCTCTTCTTCTCCTTCTTCTTCTTTTTCTTCTTCTTTTTGATTTACTTCTTCTTCTTCTTCGTCTTCTTCCTCTTCCTCTTCTTCTTCTTCTTCTTTTTCTTGTTCTTTTTCTAATTCTTCATGTTCTTCTACTTCTCCTTCTTCTTCTTCTTCTTCTTCGTCTTATTCTTCTTCTCCTTTTTCTCCTTCTTTTGCTTCTTCTTCTTCTTTTTCTTCCACTTCATCTTCTTCTCCTTCTTTTCCTCTTCTTCTTCTTCTTCTTCTTCTCAATCTTCTCCTCCTTTTTCTTCTTCGTCTTTTCTCCTTCTTCTTCATCCTCTTCTTCTTCTACCTCTTCTTCTTCTTCTTCTTCTTTGTCTTCTTCTTCTTCCACTACTTTTTTTTTCTTGTTCTACTTCCTTATCTTTTCTTCTTCTTCCTCTCCTTCTTCCACTTCTTCTTCTTTTTCTTCTTCTTCTTCTTCTTCTTCTTCTAGTCCTTCTTCTTGTTCTACTTCATCTTCTCTGCTTTTTGTAATTCCACTTCTGCTTCTTCTTCTTCTTCTACTTCTACTCCTTGTTCCACTTCATCTTCTATGTTTTTTTTATTCCACTTCTTCTTCTTCTTCTACTTATTCTAATTCTTCTTCTACTTCTTCCTCTTCTTCTTCTTCTTCCCCTTCTTCTTCTTCTTCTTATTCATATATTTGTTCTTCTTCTTCTTCTTCTTCTTTTTCTTCTGCTTTTTCTTCTTCTTCTTGTTCATCTACTTCTTCTTCTACTACCTCTTCTTCTTCTCCTTCTCCTACATCTTTTTGTTATTGCTTTGTTTCTTCTTCTTCCTCTTCTTCTTATTCTCCTTCTTCTTTTTCTTCTTCCACTTCTCATTCTTCTTCCTCTTCTTCTTCTTCTTCTTCTTCTTCTTCTTCTTTTTCTTCTTTTTCTTCTACTTCTTCTTCTTCCTCTTCTTTGTCTTCATCTTCTTGATCTTCTTCCTCCTCTTTTTCTTCTTCTTCTTCTTCCTATTTTTCTTCTTCTCCTTCTTTTTATTCTTCTTCCTCTTCTTTACTTCTACTTGTTTTTCTTCTTCTTTTTCTTTCTCTACTTGTTCTTCTTCTCCTTCTTATTCTCCTTCATCTTCTTCCTCTTTTTCTTGCCCTTTTTCTTCTTTTACTTTTCTTTATTGTTCTTATTAATATTATTAATATTTTTTTTCCTATCTTCTTCTTCTTCTTGTTCCCCTTCTTCTTCTTCTTCTTCTTCTCCATCTTCATCTTCCTTCTTCTCTTTCTTCTTTTTCTTGTTCTTTTTGATTTACTTCTTGTTCTTCTTGTTCTTCCTCTTCCACTTCCTCCCAATCTTCTTCTTCTTCTTCTTCTTCAAATTCTTTTTCATTTTCTTCCTCTTCTCATTCTTCTTCTTCTTCTTCCTCATCTTCGTCTTCTTCTTCTTTGTTTTCTTCTTCTTCATCTCCAACTTCTGCGTCTTCTTTTTCTTCTATATATTCTTCTTCGTTTTCTTATTTCTCTTCTTCCTCTTCTTCTTCTTCTTCTTCTCCATCCTCTCCTTTTTTTCTTCTTCATCTTTAATCCTTCTCTTTCATCCTCTTCTTCTTCTTCTTCTTCCTCTTCTTCTTCTTCTTCTTCTTCTTTATCTTCTTCATCTTGCACTATTATTTCTTCTTCTTCTTCTTCTTCTTCTTCTTTATCTTTTTCTCCTTCCTCATCTTCTTTTTCATCCTCATCATCTTTTTCTTTTTCTTCTTCTTCATCTTCTTCTCCTTCTTCTTCTATTTAATCATCTTCTTCTTGTTCTACTACTTCTTCTCTACTTTTTTTCTTCGACTTCTTCTTGTTCTTCTGCTTATTCTTATTCTAGTCCAACTTCTTCTTCTTCTTCTTCTTCATCCCCTTCTTCTTCTTCCTCTTATTCTTATTCTTATTCTTTTTCTTCTTCTTCTTCTTCTTCTTCTTCTTCTTTTTCTTCTTCTTCTTCTTCTACTTCTTTTTCTTCTTCTTCTTATTCATCTACTTCTTCTTCTACTACCACTTCTTCTTCTTCTTCTTTTTCATCTTTTTGTTATTCTTTTTTTCCTTCTTTTTCTTCCTCTTCTTTTTATTCTCCTTCTTCTTCCTCTTCTTCACCTTCTTGTTCTTCTTCTTCTTCTTCTTTTTCTTCTTCTACATCTTCCTGTTGTTCTTCTTCCTCTTCTTCATCTTCTTCTTTTTCTTCTTCTTTTTCTTCTACTTGTTGTTTTTGTTCTTCTTCTTCTTCCTCTTTGCCTTCATCTTCTTCATCTTCTTCATCCTCTTTTTCTTCTTCTACTACTCCTTCTTCTTATTATTATTAATATTATTATTATTTTTATTAATCTTCCTCTTCTACATCTTCTTCTTTGTTCCCATCTTCTTCTTCTTCATCTCCTTCGTCTCCATCTTCTTCTTTTTCTACTTCATCTTCTTGTTCTTCTTCTTTTTCTTCTTGTTCTTCTTCATCATCTTTTTCTTCTTCTCCTTTTTTTATTCTTTTTCCCCTTCTTCTACTTCTACTTCTTTTTTTCTTTTTTTCTTCTACTTCTCGTTCTTCTTCTTTTTCTTATTCCCCTTCTTCTTCTTCTTCTTTTTCTTCAACTTTTTGTTCTTCTTCTTCCCTCTATTATTATTTTTATTATTATTATTATTATTAATATTTTTCATTCCTATCTTCTTCTTTTTTTTCTTCTTCTACTTCTTCTTCTTCTTCTTCGTCTCCATCTTCTTCCTCTTCTTCATACTATTACTAATTTAATGTTATTATTATTTTTCTTATTATTATTATTCTTCCTATTTTTCTTCTTCTTCTTCGTTTCCTTCTTCCTCTTGTTCTTCTTATTGTTATTATTATTGTTATTATTATTATTATTATTCTTATTCTTATTCTTCTTCTCTTCACCTTCTTTTTCATGTTCTTCTTCTACTTCTTCTTCTTCTTCTTCTCTTACTTTTACTTTTTCTTCTTTTTCTTCAACTTCTTCCTCTTCTTCTTCCACTCTTCCTTCTTCTACTTCTTCATCTTCTTCTTCTTCTTCTTCTTCTTCTTCTTTTTCTTCTTCGTCATCATCTTTTCTTCTTCTTCTTTTTCTTCTTCTTCTTCAACTTTTTATATTTTTTCTCTCTCTTCTTCTTCGTGTTCATCTTATTGTCACTTTTCTTCTTCTTCTTCTTCTTGTTCTTCCACTTCTTCTTCTTCTCCTCCTTCTTCTTCATGATCTTCTTCTTCTTCTTCTTCATCATCCACTTCTTCTTCTCCTTTCCCTTCTTCTTCTTCTTCTTCTTCTTCTTCTTCTCCTTCTCCTTCTTCATCTCTGTCATCTTCTTCATCATCTTCATCTTCTTCTCTTCTTCTTCTTGTTCTTCTTCTTCTTCATCATCATCCTCTTCTTCTACTTCTTTTTCCTCTAGTTCTTCTTCTTTTTCTTCTTCTTCTTTTTCTTCTTCATCTTCTTTTAGTTCTTCTTCTATTTCTTGTTCTTCTCCTTCTCCTTCTTTTTCTTCCACTTCTTCTCCTTCTTCATCTTCATCTTCTTCTCCTTCTTTTTCTTTTTCCTCTTCTTCTTCATTTACTTCTTCTTCTTCTTCTTCTTCCTCCTCCTCCTCCTCTTCTTCTTCTTCCTTTTCTAATTCTTCTTTGTCTTCTTCGTCTTCTACTTCTTCTTCTTCTTCTTCGTCATCTTCTTCTTCATCATCATCTTCTTCTTCTTCTTCCGCTTCTTCTTCTTCTCCTTCTTCCCCTTCTTTTTTTCTTCTTTTTATCTCCTTCTCCTTCGGCCACTTCTTCTTCTTCTACTTCTTCTTCTTCTTTGTCTTCTTCATCTTCCAATACTACTTCTTCTTCTTCGTTACCTTTTTCTTCTTCTTCTTCTTCTTCTTCTTCTTTTTCTTCTTCTCCTTCTTCCTCTTGTAAATCTTCTTCTTCTTCTTGTTGTTCTACTTCTTCTTTCCTTTTTTCTCTTCGACTTCTTCTTCTACCTCTACTTATTCTTGTTCTTCTTCTATTTCTTCCTCTACTACTTCTTCTTCTTCTGCTTCTTCTTCTTCTTCTTATTCATATTCTTATTATTCTTCTTCTTCTATTTCTTCTACTTCTTCACCTTGTTCTTTTTCTTCTTCATCTTCTTCTTCTTCTTCTTCTTTTTTTCTTGTTCTCTTTCTTCTTCTTCTTACACATATACTTCTTCTACTACCTCTTCTTCTACTTCTATTTCTTCATCATCTTATTCTTCTTTTCTTCTCCTTCTTTTTATTATTACTATTAATATTATTATTATTTTTATTATTCTTCCTTTTCTGCATCTTCTTCTTCTTCATTGTCCCCATCTTCTTCTTCTTGATCATCTTCTTCTTCTTCTTCTCCTTTGTCTCCATCTTCATCGTCTTCTTCTTCTTCTTCTTCTTCTTTTCCTTGTTCTTCTTCTTGTTGTTCTTCGACTTCTTCTTTTTATTCATCTGCTTGCCCTTCTTCTGTTTCTTTTTCCTCTTCTTATTCTTCTACTTCTTCATCTTCTTCTTCATCTTCTTGTTTTTCTTCTTCCTTTCCTACTTATTCTTCTTCTTCTTCTTCTTCTTCACCTTGTTCTTTTTCTACTTCTTCTTCTTCTTCTTCTTGTACTCTTTCTTCTTCTTCTTACACATATACTTCTTCTACTACCTCTTCTTCTACTTCTTTTTCTTCATCATCTTATTCTTCTTTTCTTCTTTTTCTTCTTCTTCTTCTTTGCCTTAATCTTCTTCTTCTTCTCCTTCTTTTTATTATTACTATTAATATTATTATTATTTTTATTATTCTTCCTTTTCTGCATCTTCTTCTTCTTCATTGTCCCCATCTTCTTCTTCTTGATCATCTTCTTCTTCTTCTTCTCCTTTGTCTCCATCTTCATCATCTTGTTCTTCATCTTCTTATTCTTCTTCTTCTTCTTCTAATTCTTCTTCTTTTCCTTGTTCTTCTTCTTGTTGTTCTTCGACTTCTTCTTCTTATTCTTCTTATTATTCATCTGCTTGCCCTTCTATTGTTTCTTTTTTCTCTTCTTATTCTTCTATTTCTTCATCTTCTTCTTTTTCTTCTTCCTTTCCTACTTATTCTTCTTCTTCTTCATCTTCCTCTTCTTCTTTTCTCCTTCTTGTTATTCTTCTTCTTCTCTTTCTTCTTCTTCTTCTTCTTCTTCTTCTTTTTCTTCTTCTTCCTCTTCTTTTTCTTCTTCGTCTTCTTCATTTTCTACAACTTCTTCCTCTTCATCTTCTTATTCATCTAATTCTTCTTCTTCTTCTTCTTCGCTTACTTCTTCTTCTCCTTGTTCTCCTTCTTCTTCTTCTTCATCTTCTTCTTGTTGTACTTCTTCTTTTACTTCTTCTTCTCCTTCTTACACTTGTTCCTCTTCTTCTTCTTCTCCTACTTCTTCATATTCTTATTCTTCTTCTTCTCCTACTTCCCCATCTTGTTATTCTTCTCCTTCTTCTTCGTACTCGACTTCTTCTTCTTCTTCATCTACTCCTTTTTTTTTCTTCCTCTTATTCTCCTTATCCTTATTGTAGTTCTTCTTCTTGTTCTTCTTCTTGTTCTTCTTCTTCTGCTTCTACTTCTTCTTTTTCATCTTCTTCTTCTTCCTCATCTCGTTCTTGTTCTCCTTTTTCTTCTTTATCTTGTTCTTCTTCTTCTACCTCATCTCCTACTTATTATTATTATAATAATTATTATTGTTATTACAATTACTGATATATTATTATTATTGTTATAATTATTATTATTATTATATGATTATTAATTTTCTTCTCTTTCTGCTTGTTCTTCCCCTTTTTCTTTGTGTATTTTCTACTTCTTATATTATTATTATTATATGATTATTATTTTTCTTCTCTTTCTGGTTGTTCTTCTTCTTTTTCTTTGTGTTTTTTCTACTTCTTCTTCTTCTTCTCCTTCATCTCCTTCTTCTTCTTCTTCCTTATATTCTTCTTTTTCTTCCTCTACTTAATCTACGCCTTTTCCTTCTTCGACTTCTTCTTCTTCTTGTACTTCTTCTCCTCCTTCTTATTCATCTACTTCTTCTTCTTGTTCTTCTTATTCTTCTGCTTCCTCTTCTTCTGTTTCTTCTTCCTCTTTTTCTTTTACTTTTTCCTCTTCTTCTTCTAATTCTTCTTCTTCTTCTTCTTCTTCTTCTTCATCTTCTCTTTCTTCTTCTTCTTCTTCTTCTTCTTCTTTTTCTTCTTCTTATTATTCTTCTTCTTCTTCTTCAACTTCCACTTCTTCTTCTCCTTCCTCTTCTTTTTCTCTCCTTTTTTTCTTCTTCTTCTTCTTCTTCTTATTCTTCTTCTTCTTTTCTCCTTTTTCTTATTCTTTTATTTCTTCTTCTTCATCATCTTTTTCATCTTTTTCTTCTTCTTCCTCTTCTTTTTCTTCTTCTTCAACATCATCATCATCATTATCATCATATTTTGTTCTTCTTCTATTCATCTTCTTCTTCATCTTCTCCTTCTTCTCATTCTTCCACTTCTTCCTCTTCTTCTTTTTCTCCTACTTCTTCAACTTCTTATTCTTCTTGTTCTTCATATTCATTTTCTTCTTCTCCTACTTCTTCTTCATCATCATCATCATCATCTTCTTCTTACTCGTCTTCTTCTTCTTCTTCTTCTTCTC
>JAIUJO010001316.1:55000-58459 GCA_023846275.1 Vanilla planifolia
CTGCATCTTCTTATTATTCTTCTTCTTCTTTGTGTTCATCTTCTTCTTCTTTTTCTTCTTCTTCTCGTGTTCATCTTCTTCTTCTTTTTCTTCTTCTTCTTCTTCTTCTTTCTCCTCCTTTTTTCCTTCATCTTCATCTTCTCCTTCTTAATCTTCTTCTTCTCCTCCTTCTCCTACTCTTCTTCTTCTTCTTCTTCTTCTTCTTTGTCTTCTTCCATTTTTCTTCTTCTCATTATTCTACTTATTAATATTTTTATTGTTATTCTTATTATTATTCTCTTTCTACTTCTTCTTGTTTATCTTGTTGGTATTCATTTTCTTCTTCTTCTTTTTCTTATTCTCCTTCATCTTCTTATCTTTCTTCATCATCTTCTTCTCCTTCTTCTTCTTCTTCTTACCATTGAACTATTTTTTCCTTCTTCTTCCTCTTCTTCTTCTTCATATTTGTATTCATCATCGTCTTCTTCTTTTTCTTCTTCTTCTTCCACTTCTTCTTGTTCTTATTTTTCTACTTTGCCTTCTTTTTCTTCTTTTTCTTCAACTTTTCTTCTTCTTGTTCTTCTACTACATCTTCTTCTTCTTATTGTTGTTCTTATAATTCTTCTTCTTCTTCTTCTTCTTCTTCCCCATCTTCCTATTCTTCTTCTTCTTCTTCTTTCTCTTATTATTCATCTTCTTCTTCTTCTTCTTCATCTTCTTCTACTTCTTTTTCATCATCATCATCTTCTTATTTTTCTTCTTCATCATCTTCATCTTTTCTTCTTCATCTACTTCTTTTTCTATTCTCTTTTTCTTCTTTTACTTCATCTTTTTGTTCTTCTTATTTTTCTTCTTCTTCTTCCTCTTCTTGTTCTTCATCTTCTTGTTCTCCCTCTTCTTTATGCTTTTCTTCTTCTTCTTGTTCTTCTCCTTCTTCTCCTACATTTTCTTCTTCTACTTCTTCCTCTTTTTCTTCTTCATCTTCTTCTCCTTCTTTTTCTTCAACATATTATTATTATTATTATTATTGTTGCTGTTAGTATTATTATTATACCCATCCTATTCTTCTTCTTCTTCTTCATCTTGTCCGTCTTCTTCTTCTTCTTTTTCTTGCTCTTCTACTTACTCTTCTTTTTCTTATTCTTTCTTTTCTTCTCTTCTTCTTCCTCTTCTTCTTATCCTCCTTTTTCTTCTTCTTTTTTTCCTCTTCTTCTACTCCTCTTTCTTCTTCTTCTTCTTCTTCTTCTTCTTTAGCTTCTTCTTCTTCTTCTT
Organism: Vanilla planifolia; assembly: GCA_023846275.1. Classification (NCBI taxonomy): domain Eukaryota; kingdom Viridiplantae; phylum Streptophyta; class Magnoliopsida; order Asparagales; family Orchidaceae; genus Vanilla; species Vanilla planifolia. Next base: position 56,252 of record JAIUJO010001316.1, read on the forward strand.
ATTCTTCTCATTCCTATTCTTCTTCTTCTTCTTCAGCTTCTTCTTCTATTCTTCTTCTTCTCTTCTACTTCTTCTTCTTCTTCTTCCTCTTCTTCTTCTTCTTCCTTTACTTCTTCTTCTTCTTCTTCTTCTTCTTTTCTCCTTCTTCTTGTTCTTCTTTTCTTCATCATCTTCTTCTTCTTTTTCGCCATCTTCCTCTTCTTTTTCTTCTTCATCTTCTTCGTCTTCTTCTACTTCTTCTTTCTCTTCTTCCCCATCATCTTCTTGTTCTTCTGCTTTTTCTCTCCTTCTTCCCCTTCTTCTTCTTCTCCTACTTCTTGTTCTTCTCCTGCTTCTATTTCTTCTCCTTCTTCTACTTCTACTTCTTCTCCTTCTTCTTTTTCTACTTCTTCTCTTTCTTCTTCTTCTTCTCCTTCTCCTACTTCTGCATCTTCTTATTCTTCTTCTTCTTCTTCATGTTCGTCTTATTCTTCTTTTTCTTCTTCTTCTTCTTCTTCTTCTTCCTCCTCCTCTCCTTCTTTTTTCCTTCATCTTCTTCTTCTTATTCTTCTTCTTTTTCTTCTTCTCCTCCTTCTCCTACTTCTTCTTCTTCTTCTTCTTCTTCTTCTTCTTCTCGTTCTTCTACTTATTATTATTGTTATTATTATTGTTATCATTATTCTTGTTATTATTCTCTTTCCACATCTTCTTGTTTATTTTGTTGGTATTCATTTCCTTCTTCTTCTTATCTTTCTTCATCATCATCATCATCTTCTTCTTCTTCTTCTTCTTCTTCTTCTTTTTCCTCTTCTTCTTGTTCCTCTTTTTCTTCTTCGCCTTCTTTTTCTTCTTTTTCGTCTACTTTTCTTCTTCTTGTTCTTCTAATACATCTTCTTCTTATTATTGTTGTTCTTATAATTCTTCTTCTTCTTCTTTTCTTCTACTTCTTCTCCTTCTTTTTCTTCTTCCCCATCTTCTTATTATTCTTCTTCTTCTTCTTCTTCTTCTTTCTCCTCTTATTTATCATCTTCTTCTTTTTCTACATCTTCTTCTACTTCTTTTTCGACTTCTTCTTCTTCTTTTTCTTCTTCATCTTCTTCTTTTTCTATTATCTCTTTTTCTTCTTTTACTTCATCTTTTTGTTCTTCTTCTTTTTCTTCTTCTTATTATAATTTTTCTTCTTCTTCTTCCTCTTCATCTTCTTCTTCTTCTTCTACTTCTTCTCCCTCTTCTTTATCTTTGCTTCTTCTTCTTTTTCTTCTCCTGCTTCTCCTTCATCTTCTTCTTCTAATTCTTCCTCTTTTTCTTCTTCTTCTTCTTCCCCTTCTTCGTCTTCATCTTATTATTATTATTATTATTATTATTATTATTATTACTATTATTATTATTGTTGTTGTTATTATTATTGTTATACCGATCCTTTTTTTCTTCTTCTTCTTCTTGTCCATCTTCTTCTTCTTCTTCTTCTTCTTTTTCTTCTTCTTCTTCCTCTTCTTTTTACTCTTCTTCTTATTCTTCTTTTTCTTCTCTTCTTCTTCCTCTTCTTCTTATCCTCCATTTTCTTCTTCTTTTTTTCCTCTTCTTCTTCTACTTTACTTTCTTCTTATTCTTCTTCTTCTTTAGCTTCTTCTTCTTCTTCTTCTTCTTCTTATTCTTGTTCTTCTTCTTCTTCTGCTTCATCTTCTTCTCTTCTTCTTCTTCTTCTTCTTCTTCTCTTCCTCTTTTACTTCTTCTTCTTCATCTTCTTCTTCTTCTTCTTCTTTTTCTTCTTCTTCTTCCTTTCTCCTTCTTCTTATTCTTTTTTTTCTTCATCATCATCTTCTTCTTTTTCTCCTTCTTCCTCTTATTTTTCTTCTTCATCTTCTTCGTCCTCTACTACTTCTTCCTCTTCTTCCTAATCATCTTCTTGTTCTTCTGCTTTTTCTTCTCGATCTTCCTCTTCTTCTTCTTCTCCAACTTCTTCTTCTTCTCCTCCTTCTACTTCTTCTCCTTCTTCAACTTCTACTTCTTCTCCTTCTTCTTCTTCTCCTTCTCTTACTTCTACATCTTCTTATTATTCTTCTTCTTCTTCATGTTCGTCTTCTTTTTCTTTTTCTTCTTCTTCTTCTAGTTCTTCTTCTTCCTCCTCCTCCTCTCCTTCTTCTTTTTTCCTTCTTCTTCTTCTTCTTCTTCTTCATCTTCTTCTTCTCCTCCTTCTCCTACTTCTTCTTCTTCTTCTTCTTCTTCGTT
>JAIUJO010002203.1:10000-25000 GCA_023846275.1 Vanilla planifolia
CATCTTCTTCTTCTTGTCTTTCTTCTTCCTTCTCTTTTTCTTCTTCTTCTTTTGTTCTTCATCTTCTTCTTCTTCTTCCTCCTATTCTTCTCCTTCTTCATCTTCTTCCTCTTTTCCTTTTCATCATGATCATCATCTTCTTCTTCATCTTTATTTCCTTCTTCATCTCCTCCTCCTCCTTCTTCTTCATCTTCTTCTTCTTCTTGTTCTTCTTCGTCTTCTCCATCTTTGTTTTCTTCTTCTTCTACTTCTTCTTCTTCTTCTTCTTCTTCTTCTTCTACTTCTTCTTCTTCTTCTTCGTCTTCTTCTTCATCTTCCTCTTCTTCTTCTTTTCATCTTCATCATCATCATAATCATCTTCTTCTTCTTCTTCTCCTTTGTCATCTTCTTCTTCTTCTTCATCATCAGCATCATCTTCTTCTTGTTCTTGTTCTTCTTCTAACTCTTCTTCTTCTTCTTCTTCTTCTTCTTCTTCCTCTTCTTCTTCTCCTTCTTCTTCATCTATTCCTTCTTCTTCTTGTACTTCTTCTTCTTCTACTTGTGCTTCTTCTTCTTCTTATAATACTTCTTCTTCTTCTTCCTCTTCTTCTTCTTCTTCCTCTTCTTCTTCTTCTTCTTCTAGTTCTTCCATTTCTTCTTCTTCTTCTTGGTCTTTTTCATCATCTTCTTCTTCTTCAACTTCTTCTTCTTCTTCATCTTCATCTTGTTAATGATGTTGTTGTTGTTCTTCCTCTTCTTCTTATTCTTCCACTTATTCTTCTTCTTTTTGTTCGTTTTCTTCTTCTTCTTCTTCGTCTTCTTCTTCTTTGACTTCTTTCTCTTTTTCCTCTTCTTTTTCTTTTTCTTCTTCTTCTTGTTCTTCTTCTTCGTCTTCTACTTCTTCTTCCTCTTTGCCTACTTTTTCTTACTCTTCATTTTCTTCTTCTTCTTCTACTTCTACTTCTTCTTATTTTTCTTCTTCTTCATCATCATCATCTTCTATTTTGACTTTGGTTTTTTCCTCTTTTTCTTCTTCTTTTTTATCTTTTTCTTACTGTTCTTCTTCATCATCTTCTTCTTCTTCTTCTTCGACTTATTCTCCATCATCTTCTTCTTCTTCTTTTTCTTCTTCCTTCTCCTTTTCTTCTTCCTTTCTTCTTCTTATTCTTCTTCTTCCCCTTCTCCTTCTTCTTCTTCTCCTTCATCTTCTCTTTTTCTTCTTCTTCTTCTTCTTCCTTTCCTTCTTCATCTCCTCCTCCTCCTTCTTCTTCCTCTTCTTCTTCATCTTATTCTTCTTGTTCTTCTTCGTCTTGTCTTTCTTCGTATTCTTCTTCTTCTTCTACTTCTTTCTCTTCTTCTTTTTCTTCTTCTTCTTCTTCATCTTCTTCTTCATTATCATTAGCATCATCTTCTTCTTCTTCTTCTTCTTCATCTTTTTATTCTTCTTCTTCTTCTTCTTCCTATTGTTCTTCTCCTTCTTTTTTTCTCCTTCTTCTTCTACCACTTCTTCTTGTTCTTCTTCTTCTTCTTCTTTTTGTACTGCTACATCTTCTTCATCACCTTCTTCTTCTTCTTCAGCAACTTTTTCTCCTTCTTCTTCCTCTCCTTTGTCTTCTTCTTCTCCTTCAACTTCTTCTTTATGTTCTTATTCTTCTTATTCATCTTCTTCTTCTTCTTCTTCTTTGTCTTCTTCCTTTTCCAATTCTTCTTCTCCTTTTTTTGTTTTCTTCTTCTTCTCCGTCTTCTTCTTCTTCTTAGTTTTCTTCTTCTTCTTCTTCTTATTCTTCTTTATCTTCTCTATCTTCTTCTTCTTCTTCTTCTTCCTCTTCTTCTTCTTCTACTTCTCCTTCTTCATTTTCTTCTTATTCTTATTCCTCTTCTTCTTATTATTCTTTTTCCTCTTCTAAGTCGTCATCTTCTTCTTCTTGTTCTTTTTCTTCTTTGTCTTTTTCGACATGTTCCTCTATTTCTTCTCCTTTTTCTTCTTTTTCTTCATAATCTTCATCATCATCATCTTCTTCTTCTCCTTCTCCACCTTCTTCTTCTTCTTCTTCTTCTTCTTCTACTTCTTATTCTTCTTCTTCTTCTTCATCTTCTTCTTTTTCCTCTTCTTCTTCTTCGTATTCTTCCTTGCGTTCTTCTTCTTCTTGTGCTTCTACTTCCTCTAATTTGCCTTCATCTTCTTCTTCTTCAACTTTTTATACTTTTTTTTCTTTTTGGTCTTCTGCTACTTCTTTTTTTCTTCTTCTTCTTCTCCTTCTTCTCCTTCTTTTTCTTCTTCTCCTTCTTTTTCTTCTTCTTCATCTTTTTCTTCTTCTTCTTCTTCTCCTTCTTCTATTCCTTCTTCTTCTTCTTCTTCCTCTTCTTCTTCTTCTTCTTCATCTTCATCTTTCTCTACTTCTTCTTCTTTTTCTTCTTCTTCTACTTCTTCTTCTTATACTTTTCTTTCTTCTTCTTCTTCATCTTCTTCTTCTTCTTCTTCTTCTCCTTCTACTTCTTCTATTTCTTTTTCTTCATCTTCTTCTTTTTTGCCATCTTGTTGTTCTTCTTCCTCTTCATCTTCATCTTCTTGTTCTTCTTTTGCTTCTTCTTCTTCATCTTTTTTTCTTCCTCTTCTTCATCGACTTCTTCGTCTTCTTCTTCTTCGTCTTCTTCTTCTTCTTCTTCTTCTTCCTCTTCTTCTTCATCTCCTTCGCATTCTTCTCCTTCTCCTTCTGTTTCTTCTTCTTCTTCTTCTTGTTCTTCTTCTTCTACTTCTTCTTCCTCTACTTCTTCTCTTCCATCTTCTTCTTTTACTTCTTTTTCTTCTACTTCCTCCTCTTCTTCTTCTTCTTATTATTCTTCTTCTTCTTCTTCATTTTCTTCTTCTTTTTCTTTTTCTTCTTCTTCTTCTTTTTCCTCTTCTTCTTCTTCGTCTTCTTCTTTTTCTTTTTCCTCTTCTTCTTCTTCTTCTTCTTCTTTTCTTCTTCTACTTCTTTGACTTCTTCTTCATCCTCTTCTTCTTCTTCTTTTTCATCATCATCTTATTCTTCTTCTTCTTCATTTTCTTCTTAATTTTCTTCTTCTTATTCTTCTTCATCTTTGTCCTCTTCTTCTTTTTTATCAACATCTTCTTCCCCATCTTCTTCTTCTTCTTCTCCTTTGTCTCCCTCTTATTCTTCCCCTTCATTTTCTATTTCTTCTTCTTCTTCTTCTTTCACTTCTTCTTCTTCTTCTTCGACTTCTTCTCCTTTTCCTTCTTCTTCTTCTTCTTTTTCTTCGATTTATTCTTCTTCAACTTGCTCTTCTTCTTGTTCTTTCTTTCCTTCCTATTCTCTTTCTTCCTCTTCTTCTTCGTCTTTGTCTTCTTCTTCCCTTTTTTCTTCTTCTTCTTCTTCTCCTTCTTCTTCTTCTTCTTCTTCTTCTACTTCTTGCTCATCTTCCTCTTCTTCTACTTCTTGCCCTTCTTCCTCTTGTTCTTCTTCTTCTTCACCTTGTTCTTCTTCATCTTCATCTTCTTCTTCTTATTATTCTTTATCTTCCTCTTTGCCTTTTCCTTTTTCTTCTTATTCTTCTTCTTTTTCTTTGCCTCGTTCTTCTTCCTCTTCCAAGTCTTCCTCTTCTTCTTTTTCATCTCCTTCTTCTTGTTGTTCTGCCTCTCCTTCTTCTTATTCTCCTTCTTTTACTTCCCTTTCTACTTCTTCTTCCTCTTCTACTTCCCTTTCTTCTTCTACTTCTTGTTCGTTATCTTCTTCTTCTTCTTCTTCTCCTTCTTCTTCTTCTTCTTGTTCTTCTTCTTAGTTTTTTCTTCTTCTTCTTCATCATCATCAACATCATCTTCTTCTACTTCTTATTCTACTACTACTTCTTCTTCTTCTCAAATTCTACTTCTTGTTCTTCCTCTTCTTCTTCTACTTCTACTTCTTCTTTTACACCTTTTTCTTCTTCTCCTTTTAAATTTTCTTCTTCTTCTTCATCTTCTTGTTCTGCTTTTTCTTCGTCTTCTTGTTCTACTTTTAAATTTTCTCTTCTTCTTGTCCTTTATTTTTTTCTTCTTATCCTTCTCTTTGTTCTTCTACTTTTTCTTCAACTTCTTCTTCTTTTTCTTCTTCTTCTTCTTCTCCTCCATCTTCTTCTTCATATTCTTCTTGTTCTTCTTCGTCTCCTACTTCTTCTTCTTTTTCCTCTACCTCTACTTCTTCCTCACCTTCTTCTTCTTTGTATTTTTCTACTTCTTCTTCATCTTCTTCTTCTTCTTCTACATCTTCCTTTTCTTCTTCTTCTTCTTCATCATCTTCGTTTTCTTCTTCTTCTTAATGTTCATCAACTTCTTCTTCTTCTTCTTCTTTGTCTTCACCATCTTCTTCTACTTCTACTTCTTCTTTTTCTTCTTCTTCCTCTTATACCTCTTCCTCTTCTCCTTCTTCTTCTTTTGCTTCATCATCTTCTTCTTCTTCCTCTTCTTCTTCTTCTTCTTCTTCTTTCTCTTCCTCTTCTTCTTCTTCTTCTTCATCTTCTTCTTCTTTTTCTTCTTTTTACTCATCTTCTTCTTCCCCTTCTTCGCCTTCTTCTTCTTCATTATATTCTTCTTCTTCTTCTTTGATTTCTTCTGGTTTTGCATCTTTTTCTTCTTATTCTGCTTCTTCTACTTCTTCTTCTTCTTCTTCTTCTTCTATTTCTTCTTCTTTTGCTTCATCTTCTTCATTCTCTTTTCCTTCTCCTTTTTCGTCCTCTTCAACTTCTTCACCTTTTTCTTCATTTTCTTCTTTTTCGCTTTCTTCTTCATCTTCTTCTTCTTGCTCATTTTCTTCTTCTTCTTTTTATTCATCTTCATCTTCTTCTTTTTCTTCTTCTTCTTCTTCTTCTTCTTTCCCCTTCTCCTTCTCCTTCTTCATCTTATTTCTCTTTTTGTTCTTCTTCTTCTTCTTCATCTTCTTCTTCTTCTTTCTCTTCTTTTTCTTCTTCTTTTCTTCTTTTTCTTCTTTTTCTTCTTCTTCATCTTCATCTTGTTCATCTTCTTCTTTTTCTTCATCTTCTTCTTTTTCTTCATCTTCTTCTTTTTCATCTTCTTCTCCTTCTTCTTCTTCCTCCTCTTCTTCTTTTTCTTCATCTTCTTCTTCTTCTTCATAGCCTTCTGATTCTTCTTGTTCATATTCAATTACTTCTCATTTTTCTTCCTTCTCCTCTTCTTCTTCTTCTTCTTCTCCACCTCTTTCTTCTTTGTTTTTTCTTCTTCTTCCTCATCTTGTTCTTATTCTTCATCATCTTCTTCTTCTTCTTCTTCTTCTTCTTCTTCTTTTTCGTCTTCCTTTTGTCATCATGTACTTCTTCCTCTTCGTATTCTACTTCTTTATTTTCTTTTTCTTCAACTTCTTCTTCGTCTCCTTCTTCTCCATCTTTGTCTTCTGCTTCTTCATCTTCTTCTTCTTCTTCACCTTCTTCTTCTTCGGCTTTATCTTCTTCTTCTTCTTCGTCTTTTTCTTCTTTTTCTTCTAGTTCTTCTTTTTCTCCATCTTCTTCTTCTCCTTCTTCTTCTCCTTCTTCTTCTTCTTCTTCCTCTTATTCATCTTCTCCTTCTTCATCTTTCACCTATTCTTTTACTTCTTTTTCTTCTTGTTCATCTTCTTCCTCTTCTTCTTCTTCTTCTTCTTCTTATTCTTGTTGTGATTATTCTTCTATTTCTTCTTCTTTTGCTTTATCTTCTTTTCTTCTTTTTCTTCTTCTTCTTGTTCTTCTTCTTCATTTTCTTCTTCGTATTCTTCCTCTTCTTCTTTGTCTTCTTCTTTTACCTCTTTCTCTTCTTTTTCTTCTTCTTCTTCTTCTTTTTCTTCTTGTTCCTCCTCTTCTTCTACTTCATAATCTTCTTCTTCTTCTTCTTCCTCCTCTTCTTCCTCTTCTTTTTCTTCCTCTTCTTCTTCTTGTTCTTCTTCATCTTCTTCATCTTCTTCTTTCCCTTATGCTTCTTCCTTGTCAAAGTCTTCCTCTTTTTCTTCATCTCCTTCTTCCTCTTCATCTAATTCTTCTTCTTCCTTTTCTTCTCCTCCTTCTTCTTCTCCTTCTTCCTCTCCTTCCTCTTCTCTTTCTTCTTCTTCTCTTTCTACTTCTTCTTTTTCTCTTTCTCCTTCTCCTTCTTCTTCTTCTTCTTCTTCTTCTTCTTCTTCTTCTTTTCTTCTTATTCTTGATCTTCTTCTCGATCTTCTTGTTATTCTTCTTTCTCTCCTTCTTGTTCTTCTTCATGTTTTTCTTTTTCTTCTTCTTCTTCTTTTTCTCCTTCTTGTTCTTTTTGTTCTTCTTCTTCTCCTTCTTTTTCTTCGTTTTTTTCTTCTTTTTCTTCATCATAATCACCATCTTCTTCTTCTACTTCTTCTACTACTACTACTGCTTCTTCTCCTTTAATTCTACTTCTTGTTTTTACTGTTCTTCCTCTTCCTCTTCTTCTTCTCACCCCTCTACTTCTTCTTCTTCTTCTTTGTAGTCTCCTTCTTCTTCTTCTTCTTCTTCTTCATCTTCTTCTTCTTCTCCTTCTCCTTCTTTTTCTTCTAGTTCTTTTAAATTTTCTTCTTCTTCGTCTTCTTTTTCTACTTTTTCTTCGTTTTCTTCTTCTTCTTCTTCTTTGTATTCTTCTTGTTCCAGTTTTTCTTCTTCTCCTCCTTTATCTGCTTCTTCTTCTCCTTTTTTTTGTTCTTCAAATTTTTCTTTAACTTTTTTATTATTATTATTATTATTATACTTTTTATTCTTCTTTTTCTTCTTCTTCTCCTACTTCAACTTCTCCTTCTTCAAATTCTTCTTGTTCTTCTTTGTTTTCTTCTTCTTCTTCACCTTCTTATTCTTCTTCCTTTCCTTCTACCTCTACTTCTTCTTCTTCTTCTTCATCTACATCTTCCTCTTCTTCTAATTCTTTTTCTTCTTCTTCATGTTCATCATTTTCTTCTTCTTCTTCTTCTTTGTCTTCACCATCATCTTCTACTTCTACTTCTTCATCTTCTTCTTCTTCCTCTTATTCTTCTTCTTCTTCTTCTTCTTCTACTACTTCATCTTCTTCCTCTTTTTCTAGTTCTTATTCTTCTTTCTCTTCCTCCTCCTCCTCTTCTTCTTCTTCTTTTTCTACTTATTACTCATCTTCTTCTTCCCCTTCTTCATCTTCCCCTTTTTTGCCTTCTTCTTCTTCGTCTTATTCTTCTTCTTTGAATTCCTTTTTTGCATCTTTTTCTTCTTCTTATTCTGCTTCTTCTACTTCTTCATTTCTTCTTGTTGTTCTTCTTTTCCTTCTCATTTTCATCGTCTTCAAATTCTTCGCCTTTTTCTTCATTTTCTTCTTCTTGGCCTTCTTCTTCATCATCTTCTTCTAGCTCTTTTTCTTCTTCTCCTTCTTCATCTTCATCTTCTTCTTCTTCTTTTTCTTCTCCTTCTCCTTCTTCTTTTTTCTGCTTCTTCTACTTCTTCTTTCTTCCCCTTCTTCTCCTTCTTCTTCTTCTTCCTCTACTTTTTCACCTTCTTTTTCTTCTTCCACATTTTCCTATACTCTTCTTCATATTCGTGTTCTTTTTATTCTTCTTATTCTTCTTCTTCTTCTTCTTCTTTTCCTCCTCCTCCTTCTTCATCATCTTCTTCTTCTTCTACTTCATCTTCATCTTTTTCATCTTCTTCTTCTACTTCATCTTCTTCTTTTTCATCTTGTTCTTCTTCTTATTATTATTATTATTCTTCTTCCTCCTCCCCTTCTTCTTCTTCTTCTTCTTCTTCGTAGCCTTCTACTTCTTGTTGTTCTTATTCAATTTCTTCTCATTCTTCTTCCTCTTCTTCTTCATCTTCTTCTCCACCTCTTTCTTCATTGTTTTTTCTTCTTCTTTCTCATCTTCTTCTTCGTCTTCTTCTTCTACTTCTTCGTCTTCTTTTCATCTTCGTCTACTTCTCAATATTCTTCTTCTTAATATTCTTTTTCTTCTACTTTTTCTTCTTCACCTCCTTCTTCTTCTTCATCTTCTTCATCTTCGTTTTCTTTATCTTCTTATTTGCATTCTTCTTCTTCTTTGTCTTCTTCTTCTTCTTCTTCTTCTTCTTCTTATTCTTCTTATTCTTCTTTTTCTTCTTCTTCTAGTTCTTCTTTTTCTCCTTCTTTTTCTTCTCCTTCTCCTTCTTCTTCTTCTTCTCCCTCTTCTTTGTCTTCCTCCTATTCTTTTACTTCATTTTCTTCTTGTTCATCTCCTTCCTCTTCTTCTTCTTCTTCTTCTTCTTCTTCCTTTCCTTCTTCTTTTTCTTATTCTTCTTGTAATTTTTCTTCTCCTTCTCCTTCTTCTTCTTCTTCTTCTTCTTCTTCTTCTTCTTTTCTTCTTTTTCTTCTTTTTCTCGTTCTTCTTTTTCCTTTTCTTCTTCGTATTCTTCCTCTTCTTCTTCATCTTCTTCTTTTCCTCTTTGTCTTCTTTTTCTTCTTCTTCTTCTTCTTAAACTTCTTCTTCTACTTCTTCGTCTTCTTCCTTTTCTTCTTCTTCTTTTCTTCCTCCTCCTCTTCTTCTTCTTCTTCTTTGCCTTCTGCTACTTCTTTTTCTAAGTCTTCCTGTTTTTCTTCAACTCCTTCTTCCTCTTAAACTTCTTCTTCTCCTTCTTCTTTTGGTTCATCTACTTCTTCTTTTTCTCCTTCTTCTTCTTCATCTTCTTTCGTTTCTTCTTATTATTCTTCTTCTTCTTTTCTTCTTCTTCTAATTCTTCATCTACTTCTTTTTCTTCTTATTCATCTTCTTTTCCTTTTTTTTCTTTCCCCTCCTCTTCTTCTTCTACTTCTTCCACTACTTGTTCTTCTTTTTCTTCTTCAACTTCTTTTTCTTATTCTTCTTCTTGTTCGTCTTCTGCTTCTTCTTCTTCTAACTTTTTGACAACTTTTTCTCTTTCGTCTTCTTCTTCTACGCCGTATTATTCTTCTTATTCTTTTTCTTCTACTTCTTCATCAACTCTTTCTTCTTCTTCTTCTTCTTCTTATTTTTCTTCTTTGTCTTCTTCTTCTTCTTCGTCTTCTTCTTCTTCCTCTACTTCTTCTTCTTCTCCATCTTGTTCTACTCCTTCTCCTTCCTCTTCTTCTTTTTCTTTTTTTTTTCTCCTTCTTCTTCTTCTTCTCCTTCTTCATCATTTTCCACCTATTCTTTTACTTTTTTTCTTCTTCTTCTACTTCTTCCTCTTCTTCTACTTCTACTTGTTCTTCTTTTCCTTCCTTTTCTTCTTTTTATTATTCTTTTTGTTCTTCTTCTTCATCTTCTACTTCTTTTTCTTCTTCTTCTTCTTCCTCTTCTTCATTCACCTCCTCCTCTTCCTCATCTTCTTCTTCTTCTTCTTGCTTTTCTTCTACTTCTTTTTCTTCTTCTTCTTCTCCTTCATCTTTTTGTTCTTCTTCTTCTTCGTCTACTTCATCTTCTTCTTGTTCTTCTTCTTCCACTTCTTCTTCTTCTTCTTCTTCTTCTTTTCCTCTTCTTTTTTTTCTTCTCATTCTTCTTCATTTTTCTTCTTCTTCTTCTTCCTTTTTTCTTTTTCTATCACTTGTTCTATTTCTTCTTTTTTTTATTCTTGTTCTTATTCTTCTTCTTGTTCTTCTTGTTCTTCTTCATCTTCTTCTTCTTCTCCTTTTTTCTTCTTCTACTTCTTTTTCTTTTGCTTCTTCTTCTTCTTCTTCATATTCGATATATTTTTATTCTTCCTCACTTGTTCTTATTCTTCTTCTTTTTCTTCTTCTACTCCATCTAACTTTTTTACTCTTCTTCTTCTTCGTCTACTTCATTTTCTTATTCTTCTTTTTCGTCTTCTTTTTTGACTTCGTCTTCCACTTCTTCTTCTTATTTTTCTTCTTCTTGTTCTTTTTCTTCTACTTCTTGTTATGTCTTCTTCTTCTTCATCATCGTCTTCGTCTTCATTTTCTTCTTCTACCTATTCTTTTTCTTCTTCTTCTCCTTCTTCTTCTTCATCTGTTCTTCTTCTTCTCCTACTTGTTCTTCTTTTTTGTCATCATCATGATCTTCTTTTTCTTCTTCTTCTTCTCCTCCTTCTTCTTATTCTTCTCCTCCTAATCCTCATTTGTCTTCATCTTCTTCTTCTTCTTTGTTTTCTTCTTCTTCTTTTTCTTCTTCTTCTTCTTCTTCTTCTTCTTCTTCTTCTTCTCCTCCTCTTCCTCCTTTGTTTTCTCCTTCTACTTCTTCTTCTTCTTCTTCTTCATCTTCTTTTTTTACTTCTTCTTCTTCATCTTCTCCACCTCCCTCTTCTTTGTTTATTTTTCTTCTACTTCAACTTCTTCTTTTTCTTCTTCTTGTTCTTGTTCTTCTAAATCTTCTTCTTCGTGTTCATCTTCCTCTTCTTCATCTTAAACTTTTTTTTCTTTTTCTTCTTCTTCTTCTTCTTCTTCCCCTTCTTTGTTTTCTTCTGCTTCTTCTTCTTCATCATCTTATTATTACTATTATTATTATTATTATTATTATTATTATTATTATTATTATTAGTATTATTATTATTATTATCATTATTATTATTATTATTCCTTTTCTTCTTCTTCTTTTTCTCCAACTTCTTCTTCTTCTTCTTCTTCTTCCACTTCTTCTTCTTCTTCTTCTTCTTCTTCTTCTTCTTCTTTTACTTTTTCTTCTTTCTCTTCTTCCTCCCCTTCTTCTTCTTAATCTTCTTCCACTTCATCTTGTTCTTTTTTTTCTATTTCTTCTTCTTCTTCTTCTTCTTCTTCTTCTTCTTCTTCTGCTTCTTCTTCTTTTTCTTCTTCTTCTTCCTCTTCCACTTCTTCTTTTTCTTCTTCGGCATTTTATTATTATTATTATTATTATTATTATTAATATTATTATTATTCTCCTTCTTTTTCTTCTTCTTCAACTTCTTCTTCTTCTACTTCATCATATTCTTCTTCTCCTTTTTTTCTTCTTCATCTTCTTCTTCTTCCTCTTCTTTGCCTTCTTCTACTTTGTCATCTTCTTCTTCTTGTTTTTGTTTTTCTTCTTCTTCTTCTCCATGTACTTCTTCTTCTTCTTCTTCTCCATGTACTTCTTCTACTTCTTCTTCTTCGTCTTCTTCTTCTTCTTTGTCAACTTCGTTGTCATCATCCTCTTCTTCTTCTTCTTCTCCTCCTCCTCCCCCTTTGTCTTCTTCTTCTTCTTCTTCTTCTTTTTCTTTGCATTTTTCTGGTACTTCTTCTTCTTCTTCTACATGTACTTCTTCTTCTTCTTCTTCAACTTTTTCTTCTTCTTCTTCTTCTTCTTCTCCTTCTTCTTCTTCTTCGTCTTATTCTTCTTCTTCATCTTCTTCCTTTTTGTCTTAATCTTCTTCTTCTTTATCTTCTCCTTCTTCTTCTTCCTCTCTTCTTCTTGTTCTTCTTCTACTTCTTCTCCTCCTCCTTTTCGTCATCTTCTTCTACTTCTTCTTCTCCTCTTTCTTTTCGTCATCTTCTTCTACTTCATGTTATTTTACTTCTTAGTCTTCTTCTTCTCCTTCTTCTATTTCATCATCATCATCATCTTCTTCTTCTTCTTCTTCTTCTACTTATTCTTCTTCTTGTACTTCTTTTCTTCTTCTTCTACTTTATCTTCTTCTTCCACTTCTTCCTCTTCTCTTCTTCGTTTTCTTTTTCTTCATCTTCTAAATTTTCTTCTACTACTTCTACGATTTCTTCTTCTTGTTCTTCGTCTTCTTCTTCTGCTTCTTATTCTTATTTTTATCTTTATCTTCTTTTTTTTTGCTTCTTCTTCTTCTTGTTCACCTTCTTCTTCTTTATCTTTTTCTTCTTATTCTTCTTCCATTTCTTCTTCTCCTTCTTCTTTTTTCTCTTCTTTTTTCTTCTTCTCATTCTTCTTCATTTTTCTTCTTCTTCATCCCCTTTTCTTCTTCTTTCACTTGTTATTCTTCTTCTTATTTTTATTCTTGTTCTTATTATTCTTCTTGTTCTTCTTCATCTTCTTCTACTTCTTCTTCTTTTCCTTCTTCTACTTCTTTTTCTTCTTCTTCTTCTTCTTCTTTTACACCTTCTTCATCTCCTTCTAGTTGTTCTTTTTCTTCTTCTTCCTCTTCTTCTTCTTCCTCTCCCTCATCTTCTTCATCTTCAACTTCTTCTTCTTCTTCTTCCTCTTCCACTTCTTCTTCTTCTTCTTCTTCTTCGTCTTCCTCATCGTCATCTTCTTCTTCTTCTTTCTCTTCTTCTTCTTCTCCTCCTCCTCCTACTCGTCCTCCACCTCCTCTTTGGTCTTCTTCTTCTCCTCATCCTCCTCCTCTTTTGTCTTCTTCTTCTTCTTCTTCCACTTCTTCTTCTTCTTTTTCTTATTCTTCTTCCTCTTCTTATTCTTCTTCTACTACTACTACTTTTTTTTCTTCTTTTTCTTCATCTTCCTCTTCTTCTTCATCTTCTAATTCTTCATCTTCTTCTTTTTCTTCTTTATCTTCTTTTTCGTCATCTTTTTCTTCTTCTTCTTCCTCTTCTTCTTTTTTTTTTCTTCTTCTTCTTCATAATCTTCTTCTTCTTCTTCATCTTATTCTTATTCTTCTTCTTCCACCTCTTCTTCTTCTTTATCTTCTGCTTCTTCTTCCACTTCTTCTTCTTGTTCTTCTTCTTCTTCTTCTTCTTCTTCTTCTTCCTCTTTTTCTTCTTTTTCTTCTTCTTTTTCTTACTCTTCTTCATATTCTTCACTTTCTTTCTCTTCTTCTTCTTCTTCTATCTGTTCTTCTTCTTCTCTTTCTTCTTCTTCTTCTTCTTCCTCTTCCTCTTCTTTTTCATCTTCTTCTGCTTCATCTTCTTTTTCTTCTTCTTCTTCATCTTCCTCTTCTTCTTCTTCTCCTCCTTCTTCATCTTCTTCCTATTCTTGGACTTCTTTTTCTTCTTCTTCTTCTTCTTCTTCTTCTTCGATTTCTTCTTCTTTATCTTCTTCTTCTTCTTCTTCTTCTATTACTACTTCTTTTCTTCTTTTTTGTCTTCTTCTTCTAATTCTTCTTCCTCTTCTTATTCTTCTTCACCTTCTTCTTGTTGTTCTTCTACTTCTACTACTTCTTTGTTTTTTCTGCTTCTTTTTCGTCATCCTCTTCTTCTTTTTATTCTTCTTCTTCTCTTGTTATTCTTTTTCTTCTTTCTCTAATTCTTCTTCATCATCATCATATTCTTCTTCGCCTTTGACTTCTTCTTCTTCTTCTTCTTTATCATCTTCTTCTTTTTAATCTTTGTCTTCTTTTTCTTCTGCTTCTTTGTCGTAGTCTTCTAGTTGTTCTTCTTCTTCTTCGAATTTTCTTCTTCTTCTTCTTCTTCTTCTTCTTCTACCTCTTATTCTTCATCTTCATCTCCTTTGTCTTCTTATTCTTCTTCCTCTCCATACTCCTCCTCTTCTTCTTCTTTTACTTCCTCTTCTTCTTCTTCCTCAACTTCTTCTTCTTCTTCTTCTTCTTCTTATTCTAATTTTTCTTCTTCATTGTCGTCTTCTTCTTCTTCTTCTTTTTGTTCTTCCTCGTTTTCATCTTGTTCTTCATCTTCTCATTCTTCTTCCTCGTCTTCTACTTCCTCATCTTCTTCTTCTACATCTTCTACTACCTCTTCTTCTTCGACTTCTTCTTCTTCTTCTTTTCCTTCCTTATCTGCTTCCTCTTCCTCTTCTTTTCCTTCACCTTCTTCTACTTCATCTTCTTCTTCTTTTTCGTCAGCTTTTTCTTGTTCTTCTCCTTTTCTTCATCTTATTCTACTTTTCCTTCTTTTTCTTGTTATTCTTCTTTTTCATCTTCTTCTTCTTCTTCTTCTGTTTCTTTCTTCTTTTTCTTCTTCTGCTTGTTATTATTATTATTGTTATTATTTCTTCTTCTTCTTATTGTTATTAAAATTTCTTCTTCTTCTTTTTCTTCTTCTTCTTGTACTTCTACTTCTTCTTCCCCTTCTTCATCTTCTTCTACTTCATCTTCTTCTTGTTCCTCTTCTTTTTCATCATCTTCATTTTTTTGGTCATTCCTCTTCTTCATCTTGTTCTTCTTCTTCTTCTTCTTCTTCTTCTTCTTCTTCTTCTTCTTCTTTTCTTCTTCTTCTTGTTTTCTTCATCCTTTCATTCTTCTTGTTTTTTTCTGCTTCATCTTCTTCTTCTCATTCTTCTTCTTTTACTTCTTCTTCTTCTGGTACTTCTACTTCTCCTTGTTGTTCTTCTTTTCTTCTTCTTGTTCTTCTTCTTGTACTCCTTTGTCTTCTTCTTCTTTGTTATCTTGATTTTCTTCTTCTTCTTCTTCTTGTTCCTCTTCGTCTTCTACTTATTCTTCTTCTTCCTCTTCTTCATCTTCTTCTTCTTCTTCTTCTTCCTCTTCTTCTTCTTCTTATTATTCTTCTTCTTTCTCTTCATCTTCATCTTCTTCTTCTTCTTCTTCTTCTTGTTCTTCTTCTTCTATTTCTTCTTCAACATCTACTTCTTCTTCTTCTTCTTCTTCTTCTTCTTCTTGTACTTCTTGATCTTCTACATCTTCTTCATCTCGATCTTCTTCTTCTTCATCTTCTTCTTGCTCTTCTTTTTCTTCTACTTTTTTAACTTTTTTTCTTCTTCTTCTTCCACTTCTTCTTCTTCTTCATATTCTTCTTCTTCTTTTTCTTCTTCTTTACCTTCTTATTCTTTCGTCTGCTTCATATTCCATTTCTTCTTATTCTTCTTCTTCTTCTTCTTCTTCTTCTTCTTTTTCTTCTTCTTCTTCTTCATCTTATTCTTTTTCTTTTACTTCTGGTTCTTCTTCTTCTACTTTGTTTTCCTCTTCTTATTCTTTGACTTCTTCTTCTTCTTCATCTTCTTCTTCTTCTTTGTCTTCTTCATCGTCTTCTTCTTCATATTTGTCTTCTTTTTCTACTTTGCCTCTTCTTCTTCTTATTCTTCTTCTTCTTATTCTTTTCTTCTACTTTTCTTTTTCATCTTTGTTCTTCTTCTTTTTCTTCCTCTTCTCCTCGTCTACTTTTTTTCTTGTTCTTCTTCGTCATTTTCTTCTTCTTCTTCTACTACTTCTTCTTCTACCCCTTTTTCTTCTCCTTCTCCTTTCTCTTCTTCTTCTTCTTCCTTTTCTTCTTCA
>JAIUJO010002203.1:30000-32500 GCA_023846275.1 Vanilla planifolia
CTTCTTCTCATCTTCTTCTTCTCTTCTTCGTCTTCTTCTTCTTCTTCTTCTTCTTCTTCTTTCTTTTTCTTTTTTCTTCTTCTTCTTCTTCATCTTCTTCTTCTTCTTCTTCTTTTGCTCCTCTTCTTCTTCTTCTCTTCTTCTTCTTCTTTTGCTTCCTCTTCTTCTTTTTCTTCTTCCCCTTCTTCCTTCCTCTTCTTCTTCTTCTCCTTAATCTTCATCTTCTTCCTATTCTTTTACTACTTTTCTTCTTCTTCTACTTCTTCCTCTTCTAATACTTCTGCTTGTTCTTCTTTTCCTTCCTGTTCTTCTTTTTATTATTCTTTTTGTTCTTCTCTTCTTCAAATTCTACTTCTTTTCTTCTTCTTCTTCTTCTTCCTCTTCTTTTTCTTCTTCCTCCTCTTCCTCTCTTCTTCTTCTTTTTCTCTTCTCTCTTCTTCTTGTTCTTCTTAGTTCTTCTTGTTCTTCTTCTTCTCCTTCTTCTTTTTGTTCTTCTTCTTCCTTAACTTCTTCTTCTGTCTATCCTTCTTCTTACTTCCTATTCTTCTTCTTTTTTTTTATTCTCCCTTCTTCTTCGTCCTCTTCTTCTTCTTTTTTCTCCTCTTTTTTCTCCTCTCATTCTTCTTCATTTTTTTTCTCTTCTTCCTTCATCTTTTTTTTTCTTTCAACTTGTTCTTCTTCATCTTACTTATTATTCTTGTTCTTATTCTTCTTTATATGTTCTTCTTCTTCTTTGTTCTTCTTCTTCTTTGTCTTCTTCTACTTCTATTCTGCTTCTTCTTCTTCTTATCTTCTTCTTCATCTTCTTATTCTTCTTATTCTTTCTTCTTCTCTCTTTCTTCTTTCGTCTCTTACTACTTGTTCCTTTTCTTCTACTATCATCTTCCTTCTTCTTCCTCTCCTTTGTCTTCTCTTTCTCATCTTCGTCTTTCTTCTTCATCCTGTCTCTTCTTGCACTTCTTCTTCTTCTCCTTCTTCTTCGTCATCTTTCCTCATCATCATCTTCTTCTTCTTCTTCTTCTTCTCCTCCCCCTCCTCGTCCTCCTCCACTTCTTTCTTCTTCATCTTCTTCTTTCGCTTTTCTTCTTCTTTTTCACTTCTTCTTCTTTCTCTCTTCTTCTTCTCTCTTCTTCTTCTTCTTCTTCTACTTTTTCTTCTTCTTCTTCTTCTTTTTCATCCTTCTTCTTCCTCTTCATCTTCTTCTTCTTCATCTTCTTCTTCTTCGTCTTGTTCTTCTTCTTCTTCTTCTTCTTCTTGATCTTCTTTTTCGTCATCACTTTTCTTCTTCTTCTTCCTCTTCTTCTTCTTCATCGTCATCATCATCATCTTCTTCTTCTCTTATTCTTCTTCTTCCAACCTTTTCTTCTTCTTATATCTTCTTCTTCTTCTTCCACTGCTTTCTTTTGCTTCTTCTTCTTCTTCTTTTTCCTATTCTTCTTCTTTTTCCTCTTCTTCTTCTTCTTCTTCATCTTCTTCTCTTCCTCTTCTTCATCTTCTTCACTTTCTTCCTGTTCTTCTTCTTCTACTTCTATCTCTTCTTCTTCTTCTCCTTCTTCTTCTTCTTCTTCTTCCTTTTCCTCTTCCTCTTCTTTTTCTTCTTTTGCTTCTTCTCCTTCTTTTTCTTCTTCTTCTTCTTCTCTCTTCTTCTTCAACTTCTTCCTATTCTTTGACTTCCTTTTCTCCTTCTTCTACTTTCTTCCTCTTCTTCTTCTTCTCTTTTTCTTCTTCTTTTCATTCCTTATTCTTCTTTTTCTCTATCCTTCTTGTTCTTCTTCTTTTTCTTCTTCCTTCTTCCTCCTCTTCTTCTTCTTCTCTCTTCCTCTTCTTCTTTTTCTTCTTCTTCCTCCAACTTTGTCTTCTTTTTCTTCTTCTTCTTCTTCTTCTTCTTCTTCTTTTTCCTCTTCTTTTCTCCTCTCATTCTTCTTCGTTTTCTTCTTCTTTTTTGTTCCTCTTCTTCTTCTTCTTTAAACTTATTCTTCTTCCTCTTCTTATTCTTGTTCTTATTCTTCTTCTTCTTCTTCTTCTTCTTCGTCTTCTTCTTCTTTGCCATTTTGTTTTTTCTTCTTCTTCTTCTTCCTCTTCTTCTTCTTCTTCTTCTTCTACTTCATCTTCCGCTTCTTCTTCTTCTTCTTCTTCTTCTTCTTCATCTTCTTCCACATCTTCTTCTTCTTCAACATCTTCATCATCTTCTTCTTCTTCTTCTTCTTATTTTTCCTCCTTTTCTTTTTCTTCTTCTTCTGGTTATTCTTCTACTCCTTTGTCTTCTTCTTTTGCTACTGCTTCTTTTTCATCTACTTCTTCTTCTTCTTCTTTTTTTCTTATTCTTCTTCTTTTTCTTCTCTTCTTCTTCTTCTTCTTCTTTAGCTTCTCTGTCTTTTTTTCTTGTTTCTTCTTTTTCTTTCTTCTCCTCATTTGTCTTCTTCTTCTTCATCTTCTTCTTCTTCTTCTTGTTCTTCTTCTTGTTCATCATCCTCTTCTTTTTCTTCATCTCCTTATTCTT
>JAIUJO010002203.1:37500-58457 GCA_023846275.1 Vanilla planifolia
GTCTTCTTCTTATTGTTCTTCTTTCTTCCCCTTCATCTTCTTTGTCTTTTTCATCTTCAACTTTTTCTTCTTATTATTATTTTTCTTCTTCTTCTTCTTCTCCTTCTACTTTGTCTTATTCTTCTTCTTCTTCGCCTTTATCTTCTTTTTCATTTTTCTATTTTTCTTCTTCTTCTTCTTCTTCTACATTGTCTTCTTCTTCTTTTTCTACTTTGTTCTACTTTTTTTTCTTCTTCTTCTTCGTCTAAATATTCTTCTTCTTCGTCAACCTCTTCTTACTGTTCGTCTTCCTCTTACACTTCTTATTTTACTTCTTCTTCTTTCTCTTCTTCATATTCCTCTTCTTTGTCTTCTTGCTCTTCATCTTTTTTTTTCTTGTTCACCTTCTTCTTTTTCTTCTATGTTGTCTTCTTCTTCTATGTTGTTTTGTTCTCCTTCTTCCTCTTCTTCTTCTTCTTTTTCTTCATTGTCTGCTTCTTCTTCTTCTTCATAATCTTCTTCTTCTTCTTCTTCTTCTTCTTCTTCTTCACCTTCTTCTTCTTCTTCTTCTTCTACTTCTTCTTCTTCTTCTTCTTCGTCATCTTCTTCGCGTTCTTCCACTTCTTCTTCTTCTTTATCTTTTTCTTCTTCTTCTTCTTCTTCATCTTCTTCTTCTACTTCATCTTCTTCTTTTTCCTCTTCTTCTTCTTCAATTTCTTCTTCGTCTTACTCTTTTTCATTTTCCTTCTTCTTCGTCATCTTCTTCTTCTTCTTAATCTTCTACTTTTTTCTGCGTCTACTTCTGCTACATCTTCTTCTTCTTCTTCATAATCTTCTTCTTCTTCCTGTTCTTCTTCTCTTCTTCTTTTCATCTTCTTCTTCATCTTCCTCTTTTTCTCCTTCTTCTTCTTCTTCTTCTTCTTCTTCTTCTTCTTCTTCATCTTCTTCTTCTTCTTCTTCTTTATCTTCCTCTTGTTATTCTTATTCTTATTTTCTTCTTCTTTCTTTTTTCTTCTTCTTCTTTGTGTTGTTCGTCTTCTTCTTTGTTTTCTTCTTCTTTTCTCCTTCTTCTACTTTTTCTCAATCACTTTGTTCTTATTATTATTATTATTATTATTATTATTATTATTATTATTATTATTATTATTATTATTGTTATTATTAATATTGTTATTATAATAATAATAATAATTATTATTATTATTAATCTACTACTTGTTCTTATTTTTCTACTTCTTATTCTTATTCTCTGTCTTCGTCTTCTTCTTCTTTTTCTTCTTGTTCTTCTTCTTCTTCTTTTTCTTTGTTGTCTTCTTCTTCTCCTTCTTGTTCATTTTCTTCGTCTTTTTCCGTCGTCGTCTTCTTCTTCTTCTTTGTTTTCTTCTTCTTCTCCTTCTTCTTCTTTTATTTTTTTGATTTCTTCTTCTTCTTCATCTTCTTTTTCTTTTTTCCCTTCATTTTCTTATTCTCCTTCTTCCACTACTTCTTTTTCTTCTTCTCCTTCTTCGACTTCTTCTTCTTCTTCTTCTTATTCTTATTCTTCTTCTTCTACTACTTCCTCTTCTTCTTCTTCTTCTACCACTTTTTCTTCTTCTTCCACTTCTTCTTCTTCTTCATCTCCTTCTTCTTCTTCTTCTTCTTCTTCCTTCTTTGTCTTCTTATTTTTCTTCTTCGTCTTCTTCTTCTTCTTCTTCTTCTTCATCTTCTTCTTTTTCTTCTTCAACTTCTTTATCTTTTTCTTCTTTGTCTTCTTTTTCTTCTTATTCTTCTTCTTCATCTTCTTTTTTTTTGTCTACTTTTTTTTCTTCTTTTTCTTCAACTTCTTCATCTTGCACTTCTTCTTCTTCTTCTTCTTCTTCTTTTTCTTCCTCTTCTTCTTCTCTTACATCTTTGTCTTCTTCTTGTTCATCTTTTTTTTCCTGTTCTTCGACTTCTTCTTCTTCGTCTTCTTCTTCTATGTCTTCTTTTTCGTCTTCGTCTTCTTCTTCTGCGTCTTCTTCTTCTTTTTCATTTCTTTTTC
Organism: Vanilla planifolia; assembly: GCA_023846275.1. Classification (NCBI taxonomy): domain Eukaryota; kingdom Viridiplantae; phylum Streptophyta; class Magnoliopsida; order Asparagales; family Orchidaceae; genus Vanilla; species Vanilla planifolia. Next base: position 39,500 of record JAIUJO010002203.1, read on the forward strand.
ACATACTTCTTATTCGTCTTCTTCTTCTTCATCATCATCATCATCATCTACTTCTTCTTCTTCTTCTTGTTCTTCTACTTCGTCTTCTTTTTCTTCTCTTCTTCATCTTCTTCTTTTTCTACTTCTTCCTCTTCTTCTTCTCCTTCTTTATCTTCTTCTTCTTCTTCTCCTTCTTCTTTTTCTTATTATTATTATTATTATTACTATTATTTTTCTTTTCTTCTACTTTTTATTCTTCTTCTTCTTCTTCAACTTCCTTTTCTTCTTCTATTACTACTTCTTCTTCATTGTCTTTTTCTTCTTCTTCTTCTTCTTCATCTTCTTATTCTTCTTCTTCATATTATTCTTCCTCTTCTTCTTGGTCTTCTTCCTCATCATCTTCTTCTTCTTCTTCTTCTTCTTTTTCTTTCCCTTCTTCGTTTTCTTCTTTCTCAAATTCTTCTACTTCTACTTCGACTTCTTCTTCTTCATTTTCTTCTTCTTCTTCTTTTTCTTCTTCTTCTTCTTTGTCTTCTTCTTCTTCTTCTTTTTCTTATTCTTATTCTTCCTCTTCTACTTCTTCGCCTTCTTCTTCGTCTACTTCATCTTCTTCCCTTTTTCTTCTTCTTTTTCTTCTTTTTCTTCTTCTATTTCTTATCCTTCTCCTTCTACTCTTGATTCTCCTTCTTATCCGTCTTCATATTCCTCTTCTTCTTCTTCTTCTCCTTCTTCTTCTCCTTCTTTTTCTTCTCCTCCTCCATCTCTTCTTCTTTCTCTTATACATCTTCTTCTTCTACTTCGTCTTCTTCTACTTCTTCTTCTTATTCTTCTACTTCCTTGTCTTCTTTGTCGCCTTTTTCTTTTGCTTCTTCTTCTTCTTCTTGTGCTTCTTCATCCTCTTCTTCTTCTTCTTCTTCTTTTTCTTCTTCTTCTTCTTCTTCTTCTTCTTCCTCCTCTTATTCTTCTTCTTCTTTTTCTTCTTCTTTCTATTCTTCTTCTTTTTCTTATTCTTCTTCTTCTTCTTCTTCTTCTTCTTCCTCTTCTTTATCATCTTCTTCCTTTCTTCTTTATCTTCTTCTTCCCCTTCTTCCATCCCCATCTTCTTCCACTTCTTCTTCTTGTGCTTCTTCTTGTTCTTCTTTTTCTTCTCCTTCTTCTTCTTCTTCTTCTTCTTCTTCTTCTTCTTCTTACTCTTCTTCTTTCTTCTTCTTCTTCTTCTTTTTCTTCTTCTTCTTTTTCTTGTTTTCCTTCTTTGAATTCTTCTTCTTCTTCTTGTTTTACTCCTTCTTCTTCTTCGACTTCTTCTTCTTCTTTTTCTTTTGCTTCGTCTTCTTCTTCTTCTTCTTCTTCTTCTTCTTCTCCTTCTTCCTCTTTTTCCTCTCCTCCTTCTTCGACGTCATCATCAACATCTTTCTCTTCATCTTCTTCTTCTTCATCTTCTTACTCATCTTCTTCAGTGTCTTCCTCTCCATCTTCTTCTTCAACTACTACTACTACTTCTTCTTCCTCCTCCTCTTCTCCTTCTTCATTTTTGTCTTCTTCTTCTTCATCTTCATCTTCTTCTTCTTCTTCTTCCTCTAATTCATCTTCTTCTTCTTCGTCTCCTATTTTTGTTCCCTCTTCTTCTTCTTCTTCTTCTTCCACTTCTTTTTCCTCTTCTTTTTCTTCCTCTTCATCATCATCTTCTTCTTCTTCTTCTTTCTCTTATTATTCTTTCACTTATTCTTGTTCTTCTTTTTCATCATCTTCTTCTTCTTCCTCCTCTTCTTTTTCTTGTTTTTCTTCTTCTTAGTCTTATTCTTTGGCTCTTCTACATCTTTTACTTCTTATTATTTTTCTTCTTATTCTTCTTCTTCTTCTCTTTCATTTATTCCTTCTTCTTCTTCTTCTTCTTCTTCTTCTTCTCATTCTTCTGCTTCTTTTTCTTCTTGTTCATCTTTATCTTCTTCTTCTGCTTCTTGTTATTCTTCTTCCTCTTCATCATTTTCATCTTCTTCGTGTTCTTTATCTTCTTCTTCATCTTTTTCTTCTGCTTCGTCGTCTTCTTGTTCTTCTTCTTCCTCTTCTTGTTCTCCTTCTTCTTCTTTTTCTTCTTCTTCTTTGGGTTCTAATTCTTCTTTATCTACTTCTCTTTCTTTTCCTTTTGCTTCTCCTTCTCCATCATCTTCTTCTTCTTCTTCTTCTTCCTTTTCTTCTGCTTCATTATTTTTTTCTTCTTCTTTTTCTTACTCATCCTCTTGTCTATTTTCTTCTATTTCGTCTTTGCATTTTTCTTCTTCTTCTTCTTTTTCTTCCTCTTCTTCTTCTTCATCTTCTTCGTCATCTTCTTCTTCTTCTTCTCCTTCTTCTTCTTCCCCTTCTCCCAGATAATATAATTTTTATTTTTTTAATTCTTCTTCTTCTTCTCAATTTATTCTTCTTCTTCTTGTTGTTATTGGTCTTTTTGTACTTCTTATTCTTCTTCTTCTTCTTCATTTTCTTCTACATCTTCTTCGTCTTCTTCTTTTTCTTCTTTGTCATCATCATCATCATCTTCTTCTTCTTCTTCTTCTTCTTCTTCTTCTTCTTCTCCTTCTTCTATTCCTTCTTCTTCTTCTTCAACCTCTTCTTCTTCTTCTTCTACTTTTTCTTCTTCTTCTTCTTCTTCATGTTTTTCTGCTCCTTTTTCTTCTTCTTCTTCTTCCACTTCTTATTCTTCTTCTTCAACGTCATCATCGATCATCATCTTCTTCTACTAGTTAGATTCTTCTTCTTTTTCTTCTTCTTTTACCCCTGCTTCTTCTTCCTCTTCATCTTCTTTTTCTTCTTCTTCTTTCTCCTCTTCTTCTTCTTCTCCATGTCCTTCTTCTTCTTCTTCTTCTTCTTCTTCTTCTTCTTCTTCTCCTTCTTGTTCTTTTTCTTCTTTTTTCTTCTTTATTTCTTCTTCTTCTTCTTTTTATTCTTCTTCTTCTTCTTTGTCTTCTTATTCTTCGTCTTCTTCTTCTTCTTCTAGTTCTTCATCGTCTTCTTCTTCTTCTTCTTGTTCTTCTTCTACTTCTTCTTCTACTACTTCCTTGTCTTCATCAACTTGTACTTCTTCTTCTTCATCTTCATCATCTTCTTTCTCTTTTTCATCTTCTTCTTCTTCTACTGCTTCTTCGTTTTTTCTTCTTCATTTTCTTAGTCATCTTTTTCATCATTTTCTTATTCTTTGTCTTCGTCTTTTCTTCTTCCTCTTCTCCTTCTTCTCCTTCTTCTTCTTCCTCTTCTCCTTCTTCTTCTTATTCTTCTTCTCCTACATCATCTTATTTTTATTCTTTTAATTTTTCTTCTTCTTTTCTCTTTTTATTCTTCTTCTTCTTCTTATTTTTTCTTTTTCTTCTTTTTCTTCTTCTTCTTCCTCTTCTTACTATAATTATTCTTATTATTCTTCTTCTTCTTTTTCATCTTCTTCCTCTTCTTCATCTTCTTCAACTTCCTCTTCTTCTTCTTCTTCTTCTTCTTCTCTTCATCATCATTGCCATCATCATCATCGTCTTCTTCTTCCTCTCCATCTTCCTCTTCTTCTTCTTCTTTTTCTTCTTCATCTTCATCTTGTTCTTCTTCTTCTTCTACTTCTTCTTCTTCTTCTTCTTCTTCTTCTTCTTCTTCTTCTTTATCTGAATCTTCTTCTTCATCTTCACCTTTTTCTTCTTCTTCTTTGTAGTCTTTTTCTTCTTCTTCTTCATCAACTTTTTGTCTTCTTCTTTTCCTTCTCATTATAATTATTATTTTTATTATTATTCTTTATTTTTTTTGTCATCTACTTTTTCTTCTTCTTCTTCTTCTTCTTCTTCTTCCTCCTCTTCTTTTTCTTTTTCTTCTTTTTCTACTTCTTGTTCTTATTCATCTTCTTCTTCTTCTCCTCCTCCTCCTCCTCCTTCCTTTTTGACTTCATCTTCTTCTTCTTCTTCTTTTTCTTTTTCTTCTTCTTGTTTGTCTTCTTCTTCTTCATTGTCGTCATCATCGTCTTCTTCTTTTTCTACTTCTTCATCTACATCTTTTTCTTCTTCTTCTTCCTCTTCTCCGCCTTCATCTTCTTTGACATCTTCATCTTCTTCTCCTTCTATTTCTTCATCATCTTCTTCTTCTTCTTCTTCCTCATCTTTGCCTTCTTCTTCTTCTTCTTCTTCTTCTTCTTCTTCTTCTTTTCTTCTTCTTCTACTTCGTCTTCAACATCTACTTCTTCTTCTTCTTCTTCTTCTACTTCTTGATCTTCTACAACTTCTTCATCTCGATCATCTTCTTCATCATCTTCTTCTTCTTCTTCTTTTTCTTCTACTTTTTTAACTTTTTTCTTCTTCTTCTTCTTCTTCCTCTTCTTTGTCCTCAATATTCTTCTTCTTCTTCTTCGTCGTTGTCTTCTTCTTCTTCTTCTGGTTCTTCTTCTTCATCATAATCTTTTCTTCTTCATCTTATTATTATTATTATTCTTTGTTTTCTTTGCCATCTACTTATTCTTTTAATTCCTCTTCTTCTTCTTCTTCTTTTTCTTCTTCTTCTTCTTCCTCTTCCCCTTCTTTTTCTTCTTCTTCTACTTATTCTTGTTCTTGTTCATCATCTTCTTCATCTTTTTCTTCTTCTTCTCATCCTTCTCCATCTTCTTCTTCGACTTCATCATAATCATCATCATCTTCTTCTTCTCCTTCTTCTACTTCTTCATTTTACTCTTCTTCTTCTTCTTCATTTTCTTTGCCTTCTTCTTCTTCTTCTTCTTCTTCTTCTTCTTCTTCCTCTTCTTCTTCTAGTACTTCATCTTCTTCTTCTTCCTCCTCTTCTTACAAATCTTCTTCTTCTTCTTCTTCTTCTTCATCCCCATCTTCTTCAACTTCTTCTTCTTCTTCTTCTTCTTCTTCTTCTTCTTCATTGTGATCATCATCTTCAACTTCTTGTTTCTACTTTTTTTTCTTCTTACTCTTCTTCTATTTCTTTTCCTTCTTCTTCTTGTTCTTCCTGTTCTTCCTCTTCTTCTTCTTCTTTGTTTTCTTCTTCATCTTCTTTCGTTGCACCTCCTTCTTTTTCTTCCACTTTTTCATCTCCTTGTTCATCGTCTACTTCTTCGTCTTCTTCTTCTTCGTCATCATCATCATCTTCATCTTATTCTTCTTCTTTTTCTTCTTTGTCTACTTCTTCCTCTACTCTTCTTCATTTTCTTCATCATCTTCTTCTTCTTCTTCTTTTCTTTCTACTGTTTGTTCTTCTTCTTCATCATATTCTTCCACTTCTACTTTTACTTCTACTTCTTCTTCTTCTTCTTCACCACCATCATCATCTTCTTCTTTGTCTTATTCTTTTTCTTCTTCTTCTTCTACTACTACTTCATCTTCTTCTTCTTCTTCTTCTTCTTCTTCTTCCTTTTCCTACTCTTTTCTTCTTCTTCTACTTCTTCTTCTTCTTTTCTTCTTCCTCTTCTTCTTCTTCTTCTTCTTTTTCCGCTTCTTTGTCTTCTTCTTGTTTGTCTTCTTCTTCATCATCATCTTATTCTTCTTCTTCTTCTTCTTCTTATTCTAGTTGTTGTTCTTCTTCTTCTTTTTCGTCTTCTTCTTCTTTGTCTTATTCGTCTTCCTTTTCTTCGTATTCTTCTTATTTTCTTCTTCTTCTTCTTCTTCTTCTTCTTTTTCTACTTCTTCATCTTCATCATCATCTTCTTCTTCAGCTTCTTCTTCTTTGTCATCATCATCTCCTTCTTCTTGATTTTCTTCTTCTTCTCCTTTATCTTTTTCTTCTTCCTCTTCTTCTTCTTCTTCTTCTTCTTCTTTTACTTCAACTTTGTCTTCTTCTTCTTGTTCTTCTTCTTCTTCATCATTACCATCATCATCTTCCTCTTCTTCTTCTTCTCCTTCTTGTCTTCTTCTTCTTCTCCTTCTTGTCTTCTTCTTCTTCTTCTTCTTTGTCTTCTTTTTCTTCTTCTTGTTCTACTTTTTTCATCTTCTTCTTCTTCCTCTACTTCTTCTACTTTTCTTCTTCTTCTTCTTTATAATAATCTTCTTTTTCATCTACACCTTTTCTTCATCTTCTTCTTCTGCTTCATCGTAGTTTCCTTTTGCTTCTTCTTCTTCTCCTCCTCCTTTTTCTTCTTCTCCTTCTTCTTCTTCTTCTTCTTCCTCTTCTTCTTCTTTTTTTCATCACCTTCTTCTACTTGTTATTCCTCTCCTTCTTCTTCTTCTTCTTCTTCTTTTTCATCTTCTTCTTTTTGTTGTTTTTGTTCATCTTCTTCTTCTTCTTCTTCTTTTTCCTCTTCTTCTCCTTCTTCAACTTCATCATCATAATCTTCTTCTTCTTCTTCTTCTTCTTCTAAATCTTCTACATGCTTGTCTTCTTCTTCTTCTTCTTCTTCTTCGTCGTCAGCATAATCTTCTTCTTTTTCTTGTTCTTCGTCTTCCTCTTCTTCTTCTTCTTCTTCCTCTTCTTTGTGTTCATCTTCTTCGTCGTCATTTTCTTCCTCTTCTTCTCCCCCTTCTTTTTCTACCTCTTTTTCTTCTTCTTATTTGTCTTCTTCATCTCATTCTTCTGCTTCTTTTTCTTCATCTTTTTCTTCTTCTTGCTCTTCTTCTTCTTCTTCTTCTTTTTCTTCTTCTTCCTCTTCTTCTATTTCCTTTCTTGTCTTCCTCTTCATCTTCTTCTACTTCTTCTTCTTCAACTCCCTCTTCGGCTTGTTTGTTTTTTTCTTCTTATTTTTTTAGTCATCTTCATCTTCGTCTTCTTCTTCTTCTACATCTTTTTCTTCCTTTTCTTCCTTTTTCTTCTACTTCTTAATGTTTTTACTCTTCTTCTTCTTATTCTTCTTCTTCTTATTCTACCTCTCCTTCTCCATCTTCTCCTTATTCTTCTTCTTCTTCATTTTCTTCCTCTTATTCTGCTTCTTCTTCTTCTTCCTCCTTCTCCTCTTCTTCTTCTTCTTCTTCTTCTTCTTCTTAGTCTTTTTCATATTCTTCTTCTTCTTCTTCATCGTTGTCATCATCATCTTCTTCTTCTTCTTCTTCTTTTATTCCTTCTTCTTCTTCTTAATTGTCTTCTTCTTCTTCTTATTTTTCTTCTTCTTCTTCGCCATTCTTCTATTCTTCTACTTGTTTTTTTCTTCTTCTTCTTTTACTTCTTCTTCTTTATCTTAATCATCTTCTTCATCTTCACTTTTTTCTTCTTCTCCTTTGTTGTAGTCTTCTTCGTCTTCTTCTACTTCTTCTTTTTCCCAATATTCTTTACTTCGTCTCCATCTTTGTCTTTTTCTTAGAAATATTCTTCTTTGTCTTCTTCTTCTTCTTCTTCTTCTTCTTCTTTTCCTTTTTCTTCTTCTTCTTCTTCTTCCTCTTCTTCTTCTTCAACTTCTTCTTCTTCTTCTTCATCATCTTTTCTTCTTCTTTTTCTTTTTCTTATTCTTCATTTTCTTGTTCTTCTTCTTCTTTTTCTTCTTCTTCTTCTTCTTCTTCTTCTTCTTCTTTTTCATCTTCTTCCTTGTTCTACTTCTTCTTCTTCTTCTCTTTTTCCTCAATTCTTCATCTTCTTTCTTGACTTCTTTTTTATTCATCTTCTTCTTCTCCATCATCGTCGTCATCATCATCTTCTTCTTTTTCTTTTTCTTCGCCTTCTTCTACTTCCTCTTCTTTATTTTCATGTTCTTCGTCAACTTCTTCTTCCTCTTCTTTTTCATCTTCTTCTACTTCTTCTTTGTCTTCCTCTTCGTCTTCTTCTTCTTCTTCTCCTCCTCCTCCTTCTTCTACTTCCTCTTCTTTTTCATCTCCCTCTTCTTTTTCTTCTTCTTCTTCTTCTAATTTTTCTTCTTCTTTCTCATCTTCTCCTTCTTTTTATTGTTCTACTTCTTCTTTTTCTTTGTCTTCTTCTTTTTCTCCTTCTTCTGCATTTTTTTTTCTTATTATTATTCTTCTTCTTCTTCCTCATCTTCCTCTTCTTCTTCTTAATCTTCTTCTTCTTCTTCACCTACTTCTTCTTTTTCTTCATCTTTTTAATCTTTTTGTTCTTCGTCTTCTTCTTCTTCTTCTTCTCCCCATAATTTTCTTCTTCTTCTTCTTCTTCTTTTTCTTCTTCTTCTTCTTCTCCTCCTCCTCCTCCTCTTTCTACTTCGTTCTAGTCTTCTTCTTATCATTTTCCTATTCTTCTTTCTCTTTTTCTTCTACATCTTCATCTTCGTCTTCTTCTTCTTCTTCTTCTCCTACTTCTTCCTCTACTTCTACTTCTTCTTTATCTTCATCTTCTTCTTCTGTGTCATCTACTACTTCTTCTACCTCTTCTTCTTCTTCTTCTTCATTGTCTCCATCTACTTACTCTTCATCTTCTTCTTCTTCTCCTTCTTTTTCTTCTTCTTCTTCTTCTCTTCTTCTTCTTCTTCTTCTTCTTCTTCTTCTTCTCTTCTTCTTCTTCTTCTTCTTTTTCTTCTTTTTCATCTTCTCTTCCTCTCTTTCTTCTTCTTCTTCTTCTTCAACTTCTTCTTCTTTTTCTTCTTATTTCTATTCTTCTTCTTCTTCTTCTTATACTTCTACATCTTTTTATTCTTTATCTTCTTCTTTTTCTTCTTCTTCTTCATCTTCTTCTACTCGCCCTCCTCATCCTCCTCCTTTGTCTTCCTCTTCTTCTTCTTGTTAACCTTCTTCTTCTCCATCGTCTTCGTTTTTTTCTTCTTCTTCTTCCTCCTCTTTTTTCTTATTTATCTTCTTGTCCTTCTTCTTCTTCTTCATCAACTTCTTCTTCTACTTCTTCTTTATCTTCTTGTTCTTTTTCTTCCTCTTCTTCTTTTTCATCTTCGTGTTCTTCTTCTTCGCCTTCTTCTTCTTCTTATTCTTGTTCTTGTTCTTCTTCTTCTTCAACCTCTTCTTCTTCTTCTTCTTCTTCACTTGCTTCTTCTTGCTTTTATTCGTCATATTCTTCTTCTTCTTCTTCTTACCCTTCTCCATTTTATTTGTCTTCTTCTTCTTCTTCTTATTGTTCTTTTTTATATGTTTCATCTTCTTATTTTTCTTCTTCTTCCTCTCTACCTCTTACTCTTCTTCTGCTTCTTCTTCTTCACCATCATAATAATCATCATCTTCTTGTTGTTGTTCTTCTTCTTCGCAATCATCATCATCATCATCATCATCTTCTTCTTCTTTTTCTTGCGTCTTTACTCTTTCTTCTTTGTCACCTTCTTCTTCTTTTTCTTCCTTGACATCTTCTTCTTCGTCATCTTCCCCTACATTGACTTCTTTTTTTTCTTCTTTTTTTTTCTTCTTTTTCTTCTTCTTCTTCATTTCTTTTTCTTCTTCTTCTCCTCCTCCTCCTTCTTCTTCTTCTCCATCATTATCTTCAACCTCTTCTTCATCTTCACCTTTTTCTTCTTCTTTTTTTTCTTCATAGTCATCTTCTTCTCCTTCTTCAGCTTCTTCTTCTTCCCCTTCTTATTCTTGTGCTTGTTCTTCTTCTTCTTCTTCTTCTTCTTTATGTTCTCCTCCATTTTATTCCTCTTTTTCTTCTTCGTCTTCTTCTTAATTTTCTTCTTCCTTTTATTCCTCTTCTTCTTCTCCTTTTTCTTCTTCTTCTTGTTCATTTTCTTCTTTATAATCTTCTTCACCTTCTCTTTATTCTTCTTCTTCGACTTCATCTTCTTCTTCTTCTTTTTCTTCTACTTCTTCTTGTTCGTCTTCTTCTTCTTTTTCTTCTTCTTCTTCCTCCTCCTCCTCCTCCTCCTCCTCTTCTTCTTCTTCTTCTTCTTCTTCCTATTATACTTCTTCCTCTTCTCTTCTTCTTCTTCTTTTTCCACTTCTTCTTTTGCTTCTTCTACCTCTTCTTCTCCTTCTTCTCCTCCTTAATTCTAATCTTCTTCTTCTTCATCTTCTTCGTCTTCTTTATCTTCTACTTCTTCTTCTTCTTTATCTTCTACTTTTTCTTCTTCTTTTTCATCTTCTTCTACTTCTTTTCATTTTCTTCTTGTTCTTCTTCTTCACCATCTTCTTCTTCTTCTTCTTCCTCGTCTTCTTCTTCTTATTATTCTTCTTCTTTGTCTCCTTCTTCTTCTTCCTATTCTTCTTCTTCCTCTTCTTCTTCATCTTTGTCTTTTTCTTCTTCTTCTTCTTCTTCTTCATCTTTTCCTTCTTCTTCTTCCTCATCTTCTTCTTCATCATCTTCTTCTACTTCTTCTTCTTCTTCTTCTTCTTCTTCTTTTTCTTCCACTTCTTCTTCTGCTTCTTCTGCTTCTTCTTCTTTGTCTTCTCCTTCTTCTTCTTTTGCATCGTTTTCTTCTTCTTCTTCTAAGCATTCTTCTACTTCTTCTCCTTTTTCTTCTTGTTCTTCATCATATTCTTCTTCTTCTTCTTTTTATTCTTATTCCTATTCTTATTCTTCCACTTCTTCTTCTTCTTCTTCTTCTTCTCCTCCTCCTCCTCATTTTCCTTCTTCTTCTTCATCTTTAACTTTTTATTTTTTGACATCTTATTTTTCTTCTTCATTGTGTTTATCTTCTTCTTCTACTTCATCTTCATCTTCTTCTTCTTCTTCTTCTTCTACTTCTTTTCTCCTTCTTATTGTTGTTCTACTTCTTCATCATCTACTTCTTCTTCATCTTCTGCTACTTCTTCATCTCCTCATTCTTCTTATTCTTCTTATTATTGTTCTTCTTGTTCTACTTATACTTCATCTCTTCTTCATTTTCTTCTTCTACTACTACTGCTTCTTGTTCATCTTCTTCTTCTACTTCTTTGACTTCTTCTTCTTCTTCTTCATCATCTTCTTGTACTTTTTCTTGTTCTTCTTCTTCTTTTTCTTCTTCTTCTTCTTCTTCTTCTTCTCCTTGTTTTTCTTCTTCTTCTTCTTCTTCTCCTTCTTCTTCTTTTTATTCTTCTTTTTCTTCTTCCTCTTCTTAAACTTATTGTAGTTTTTCTCCTTCTCCTCCTTCTTCATCTTCTTCTTCTTCTACGCCTTCTTCTTCTTCTTTTCATCTTCATCTTCATCTTCTTCTTCGTCCTCTTCTTCTTCTTCTTCCTCCTCTTCATCTTCTACTTCTTTGTCTTTATTCTTCTTCTTCTTCCTTTCCTTCTTCTTTATCTTCTTCTTGTATTGCTTCTTCTTCTTCATCATCATCTTCTTCTTCTTCTTCTTCTTCTTCCACTACTTCTTTTTCTTCTTCGTTGCCTTCTTCTTCTTCTTCTTCTTCCTCTTCTTCTTCTTTTTATTCTTCTTTTCTTTCTCATCTTCTTCTTCTTCATCTTCTTCTTTCGCTTCTTTGTCTTTCTTTTCTTCTTCTTCTTCTTTGTCTTCTTCTTTTTCTTTGCTCCTACTTCTTTCGCATCTTCTTCTTCTTCTTTTACTTCTTCTTTTTCCTCTTCTTCTTCTTCATCTTATTATTCTTCTTCTTCTTCTTCTTCTTTCTTCTTCTTCTTCTTCTTCTTCTTCTTATTCCACTTATTCTTCTTTTCTTCTATTTCTTCTTCTTCTTGTACTTCTTCTTTTTCTTCTTCCTCTTCTTCTTCTTCTTGTTTTCTTCTTCTTCTTCCTCTTCTTCTTCTCCTTCTTCTTCTTCTTCTTCTTAATTAATTTCTTCTTCTTCTTCTTCTCCTACTTCTACTTTTAATTCTTCTTTTTTTTCTTGTTATTATTATTATTCTTCTTCTTCTTCTTCCTCTACTTCTTCATCTCGCTCTTCTTATTCCTCTTCTTCTACTTGTTCTTCTTCTTTATCTTCCTCTTCTTCATCTTCTTCTACTTCTTTTTTTTTCCATCCTCTTCTTGTACTTTTTCTTCTACATCTTCTTCTACTTCTTCTTCTTCTTGTTCTTCTTCTACTTTTCCTTCTTATTCTTCTTATTCTTCTTCTACTTCGTCTATGCCTCGCTCTTCTTCTTGTTCATCTTTCTCTTTCACTCCTTTTTCTTCACCTTTTTCTTCTTATTCTTCTTCTTCATCATTTCAGCTTCTACTCCTTCTTCTTCTTCTTCACCTTCTACTTCTTCTTCTGCTTTTTCTTCTTCTTCTTCTTCTTCTTCTTTATATTCTTCTTCTTCGTCTTCTTCTTCATCTTGCTCCTCTTCTTCTTCATTTTCTTCTTCCATTTATTCTTCTTCTTCTTCTTCTTCAACATTTTGTTCTTGTTCTTCTTCTTCTTCACCTGCTTCTTCTTCTTCTAAATCTTCTTCTTCTTCATCTTCTTCTTTAATATCTTCGTCTTCTCCTTTTTCTTCTACTTATTCTTTATTATCTTCCGTTTCTTCTTCTTCTTCTTCATCCTCCTCCTCTTCTTGTTCTTCTTCCTCTTCTTCTTCTTCCTATTCTTCTTCTTCTCTTCTTCTTCTTCTTTTTCATCATCTTCTTCTGCTTCTTCATGTTCATCTTTTTACTCTTCATCTTCTTCTTCTTCTTCTTCTTTTTTGTCTTCTTCTTCATCATCTTGTTCTTCTTCTTCTACTACTTCTTCTTCTTCATCTTCTTCCTCTTCTTCTTCTTCTTCTTCTTCTTCCTCTTCTTCTTCTTCTTCGCTTTCATCTTCTTCTTATTCTCCTTCTTCTTCTTCATCTTCTTCTTTCACTAATTCTTCTTCTTCTACTTCTACTTCTTCTTCTGCTTCGTCTTCTTCTTCTTCGTCTTCTTTATCTTTTACTTCCTCTTCGTGTTCTTCTTCTTCCAATTCTTTTTTCTTCTTCTTCTTTTTTGCCTTCTTCATCTTCTTCTTCTTCGTCTTCTTCTTCCTCCTCTTCTTCATCTTCCTCTTCTTCTTCTTCTTCAACTTCTACTTCTACTTCTTCATCTTCTTGTTCTTTTCTTCTTCTACTTCTTCTTCTTCTTCTTCTTCATCTTCTTCTTCTTCGTCGTTTTCTTCTTCTTCTTCTTATTCTTTTTCTTCTTCTTCTCCTCCTCCTCCTACTCCTTTGTCTTCTTCTCTAATTTCATCTTCATCTTCTTCTTCTTTGTCTTTTTCTTCTTCTTCTTCTTCCTCTTTTTCTTTCTAAAATTCTTCTTCTTCTTCTTCTTCTTATACTACTTCCTCTTCATCTTGTACTTCTTCTTCCACTAAATCTTTTTCTTCTTCATCTTCTTCTTCATAGCCTTCTTCTTCTCATCTTCTTCTTATTGTTGTTCTTGTTCTTCTTCTTCAACATTTTCTTCTTCTTCATTTTTGTCTTCTTCTTCTTCAGCTTCGTCTTCCTCTTCTTCGTCTTCCTCATCTTTATCTTCTTCTTCTTTGTCTTCTTCTTCTTTGACTTGTTCTTCTTCATCTGCAACTTCTTCTTCTTCATCTTCTTCGTCTTCGTCTTCTTCTATTTCTCATTCTTCATCTTCGGTTTCTTCTCCTACTTCTTATTCTTAATTTTGTGTTTCTTTGTGTTCTTCTTCTTCGTCTTCTTTGTCTTTTTCTTCTTCTTCTCTTCTTCTTCTTCTTATTCTTCTTCTTCTTCTTCATCTTCTTCTTCTCCTCTGTTTTCTTCTTCAGGTACCTTTTCTTCTTCTTCTTCCTCTTCTTCTTCTTCTTCTTCTTCTTCTTCTTCTTCTTCTTCTTCTTCTCCTACTCCTTCAACTTCTTCTTCTTCTTCTTTATCACCTTCTTTTTATTCTTCTTCTTCTTCTTCTTTAGCTTCATCTTTTTCGGGTTCTTCTTCGTCTTGGTCGTTTTCTTCTTCTTCTTCGTCTACTTCTTCTTCTTGTTCTTTTTTCTCTTCTTCTTCTCCTTCTTCTTCTCATTGTTCTTCTTCTTTTTCTTCTTTGTTTTCTTCTTGTTCTTCTTCTTCTTCTTTGTTGTCTTCGTCTTCTTCTTCTTTTTCTTCTCCTTATTCTTCATCTTCCTCTACGTCCTCATCTCTTCTTCTTCTTTTTCTTCTTCTTTTTCCTCGTCTTTGTTTCTTCTTCTTCATCATCATCTTCTTCTTCTTCTTCTTTGACATCTTCTTCTTCATTTTCTTCTTCCTCTTCTTCATCTTCTTCTACTTCTTCATCATCATCTTCTTCTTCTACATCGTTTTCTTCTTCTTCTACTTATTATTCTTCTTCTTTTTCATCTTCTTCGTCTTCTTGTTCTACTTCTTCTTCTACTACTTCTTCTTCACCTTCTCTTCATCTTGTTCGTCTTCCTTTTCCTCATCTTCTTTTCCTTCATCTTTTTCTTTTTGTTCTTGTTCTTCTTCTTCTACTTCTTCCTCATTTTCTTCTTCACCTTCTTCTTTTGCTTCTTCTTCTTCTTCTTCATCTTCATCTTCTTCTCCTTCTTATTCTACTTCTTCTTCTCCTTCTTCTTCTTATTCTTCTTCTTTTTCTTCTTCGTTTTCTTCTTCCTCTTCTTATACTTCTTTTGTTCCTTCTTCTACTTCTTTTCTTTTTATTTTTCTTCTTCTTCTTCTTCTTTCTTCTGTTGTTGTTGTTCTTCTTCTTCTTCTCCTTCTTTGTTATTTTCTTCTTCTTCCTTTCTTCTTCTTCCTTTTCTTCTTCTTCCATTTCTTCGTCTACATTTTTTTTCTTGTTCTTGTTCTTCTTCTCTTCTTCTTCTTCTTCTTCATCTACTTCCTCTTCGTCGTCTTCATCTTCTTTGTCATCTTCTTCTTCTCCTTCTTCTCCTATTTCTCCTTCTTCTTCTTCTTCTTCTTACTCATCTTTCTTCTTCTTCTTCTTCTATTTCTTCTTCTTGTCCAACATTTTCATTTTCTTCTTCTTCTTCATCATCTTCTTCTTCTCCTTCTTTTTCGTCTTCTTCTTTTTCTTCTACTTCTTCTTGTTTGTCTTCTTCTTCTTCTACTACTTCTTCTTCTTTTTCCTTTTCTCTTCTTCAACTTCCTCTTCTTCTTCTTCTTCTTTTACTTCTTCTTCTGGTTCTTTTTCTTATTCTTCTTCTTCTTTTCTTGTTTTTCTTCATCTTCTTCTTCATTGGTTTCCTTATTTTCTTATTCATCTTCTTTTTCTTCTTCTTCTTCTTCCTCATATTTAACTCTTCTCTTTCTTCTTCTTCTTCTACTACTTTTCTTTTTATACTACTTCTTCTACTTCTACTTATTCTTGTTCTTCTTCTTCTTCTCTCATCTTCCTCTTCTTCTTCTTCATCTTCTTTGCCTTCTCCTTCTTCTTCTTTTTCGTCTTCCTCTTATTCTTCATTGCAATCTTCCACTTCTTCTTCTTCTTCTTCTTCTTCTTCTTCTTCTTCTTCTCTTCTTCACCCACTTCTTCTTCTTCTTCTTCTTCTTCATCATCATCATCATCTTCTTTTTCTTCTTTTTCTACTTTATCTTCTTCTTCTTCTTCATCTTATTCTTCTTCTTCTTCTTCTTCTTCTTCTTCTTGTTTGCCTTCTTCTTCTTCTTCTTTGTTTTCTACTTCTTCATCTGCATCTCTTCCTCTTCTTCTACTTCTTCTACATCTTCTTCTTCTTCTTCTTCTTTTTCTTATTATTTGTCTTCTTCTTCTTCCTCTTCTTCTTCGTGTTTCTCTTCGTCTTCTTGTTTGCCTTCTTCTATTTCCACGTCTTCTTCTTCTTCGTATCCTTCTTCTTCTTATAACTATTATTTTGCTTCTTCTTCTTGTACTTCTTCTTCCTCATCATCATCTTCTTCTTCTTCTTTCTGTTTGTCATCATCTTCTTCTTCTTCTTCTTCTTTTTCTAATTCATCTTCTACTCTTCTTCTTCTTCTTCTTCTTCTTCATCTTCTCCTTTTCCTCTTCTTCGTCTGCATCTTCTTTGTTTTCTTCTTCTTTTGTTTGCCTTCTTGTTCTTCTTCATCTCCTTTTCTTTTTCATCATCATCTTCTTCTTCTTCTTCCTCTTCGTTCTCCTCTTCTTCGTTTTCTTCTTCTTCTATCTCAACTTTTTTTTCTTCTTCTTCTTCAATTTGTTCTTCTTCTTCTTCTTCTTCTTTTTCATCTTCATCATTATCTTCCTCTTCTTCTTCCACTTCTTCCTCTTCTTCTTCCACTTCTTCCTCTTCTTCTTCTCTCCTCCTTTTCCTTCTTCTTCTTCTTCTACTTCTTATTCTTCTTCTTCTTCTTCTTCTCCTTCTTCTTCTTCACCTTGCTTTTCCTCTCCTTAATATTCTTCTTTTTCTTCTTCTATTTTTTTCTTCTCATTCTTCAACTTCTTCTATCATCTTTTCATCTCTTTCTTCTTCTCCTTCTTCTCTTCTTCTTTTTCTTCTTCTTCTTTTTCTTCTTCTCCTTCTTCTTTTTCTTCTTTTCCTTCTTCTTCTTCTTCTTTTTCTCTACCTTCTTCTCTTCTTTTCTTCTTTTCTTCTTCTTCTTCATGTCCTTCTTCTTCTTTTACTCCTTTTTACTCTTCTTCTTCTCCTCTCCATCTTCTTCTTCTTTGTCTTCTTCTTCTTCTCTTTTTTCTACTTCTTCAACTTCTTCTTCACATCATCATCGTCTTTTTTTCTTCTTTGTCTTCTTCTTCTTCTACGTTTTCTTCTTCTTCTTCTTCTTCTTCTAATTCTTCTTCTTTTTCTTCTTTTCTTCTTCTTCACCTTCTTCTTTAGCATCATCTTCTTCTTCATAGCGATATTCTTCTTCTTCTTCTTCTTCTTCTTCTTTTTCTTCTTCTTCTTCCTCCTTCTCTTCTTCTTCTTATTCTTCTCTCTTCTTCTTCTTCTTCTTTTTATTCTTCTTCTTCTTCCTCTTCTTCTCTTCTTCTCCTTCTTCTTCTTCCTCTTCCTCTTCCTCTTCTTCCTCTTATTCTTCTTCTTCTTCCTCTTCTTCTTCTTCTTCTTTTTCTTCTTCTTACTCTTCTTCTTCTTCTTCCTCTTCTTCTTCTTCTTCTTCTTCTTCTTCTTCCTCCTCCTCTTCTTCTTCTTCACCTTCTTCTTCTTCTTCTTCTTCTCTTCTTCTTCTTCTTCTTTTCTTCTCCTTCAATTTCTTATTCTTCCTCTTATTCTTCTCTTTTTCTTCTTCTTCATATTCTTCTTCTAATTCTTTTCTTCTTCTTCTTCTTCTTCTTCTTCTTCTCTTTGTCTTCTTTTTCTTCATCCTCTTCATCTTCTTTTATTCTTCACCTTTTTCGTCTTCTTCTTATTCTTCTTTTTCTTCTTCTTCTTCTTTTTCTTTTTCATCTTCTTCTTCGTCTTCTTTTGTTTATTCTTCTTTTTCTTCTTCTTCTTCTTCTTCTTCTTCTTCTTCTTCTTTGTCTTCTTCTTCTTCTTCTTCTTCTTTGTCTTCTTCTTCTTCTTCTTCTTCTTCTTCTTCTTCTTCTTCTTCTTCTTCTTCTTCTTTTACTTCATCTTCTACTCTTCTTGTTCTTCTTCTCTTTTCCTTTGTAAATTCTTCTTCTTCTCTTCACCATATCCCTCTTCTTTGACTTCATCTTCTTTGTCCTCTTCTTCTTCTTCTTCTTCTCTTCTTAGTCTTGCTCTTTTTTTTCATCATAATCATCTTCTTCATCATCTTCTTCTTGCTCTCTTCTACTTTGTCTTCTTCTTCTTCTATTGTCATCTTCTTCATCTTCTTCTTTTCCTTCTTCTTCATCTTCTTCTTTCCTTCTTCTTCATCATCTTCTTCTTCTTCTTCTTATTCTTATTCTTCCTCTTCTAATTCTTCTTCTTCTTCTACTACTTCTTATTTTTCCCCTTCTTCTTCTTCTTCTTCAATTTCTCTTCTTCTTCTTCTTCTTCTTCAATTTCTTCTTCTTCAATTTCTTCTTCTTCCACTTGTTCTTCTTCATTCTTTTTCATGTTCTTCATCTTCTTCTTCTAATTCTTCTTCTTCTTCTTCATCTTCTTCTTCTTCTTCTTGTCATCTTCTTCTTTTTTTCTTCATCATTTCGTCTTCGTCTTCTTCTTCTTCTTCTTCTTCTTCTTGTTCTTTTCTTCGTTTTCTTCTTCTTCATCTTCTTCGTTTTATTCCTCTTTTTCTTCTTTGTCTTCTTCTTCATCTTCTTCTTCTTATCTTTTTCTTCTTCTTTCTCTCCTTCTTCTCCTTCTTCTTCTTCTTCTTTTTTTACTTCTTCTGCTTTTCCTTCTTCCTCTTCTTCTTCTTCTTCTTCATCTAATTTTTCTTCTTCTTCAACTTCTTCGTCTCCTTCTTCTTCTTCTTCTCCTTCATCTTCATCTTCTTCTTCTTCATCATCATCTCCTTCAACTGCTTGTTCTTCTTCAACTACTTGTTCTTCTTCCTCTTCTTCCCCTCCCCCTCCTCCTCCTTATTCTTCTACTTCTTCTTCTTCTTCATCTTCATCTTCTTCTTCATTGTCTTCATCTTCTTCTTCTTCTTCTTCACCGTCTTCTTCTTCCACTTCTTCTTCGTCTTCTTCTTCTTTCTCTTCTGCTTCTTTATCTACTACTTCTTCTTCTTCTTTATCTTCTTTTTCTTCTTATTCTTCTTCTTCCACTTCTTCTTCATCTTCTTGTTCTTCTTCTGCTTCTTCTTCTTTATCTTCTTATTCTTCTTCTTCCACTTCTTCTTCATCTTCTTGTTCTTCTTCTGCTTCTTCTTCTTTTTCTTCTTCTTCTTCTTCTTCTTTCTCATCTTCTTCTTATTATTATTCTTCTTCTTATTCTTCATCTTCTTCATCTTCATCTTCTTCTTCTTCTTCATGTTCCTCTTCTTCTTCTTCTTCTTCATCTTCTTCTTCATCTTCTTCTTCTTTATCTTCCTCTTCTTCATCTTCTTCTTCTTTGTCATCTCCTTCTTCTACTTAATCTTCTTCTTCTTCTTCTTCAACTTCTTCTTCTTCTTTCTCTTCTTCATCATCTCCTTGTTCATCTTCTTCTTCTTAATCTTTTTCTTTTTCTTCTTCTTGATCTTCTTCTTGATCTTCATCTTCTTCTTCTTTCTCTTCTTTTCCTTCTTCTTCTTGTTCTTCTTCATCTTCATCTCTCCTTCTGCTTCTTCTTCTTCATGTTCTTCTTTGTCTTCTTTTTCTTCTTCTTCTTGTTTTCTTTTTCTTCTTCATCGTCTTTCTATTGATCTTCTTCTTCCTCTTCTTCTTCTTCTTAATATTCTTCTACTTCTTATTCCTCTTCTTCTTCCATCCTACTACTTCTCCCTCTTTTTGTACTACTTCTTATACTTCTTCTTCTTCT
>JAIUJO010001762.1:0-5000 GCA_023846275.1 Vanilla planifolia
CTACTACTACTACTAAAACTACTTCTTCTTCTTCTTCTTCTACTTTTACTTCATTTCTTTTTCTTCTTTTTCTTGTTCTTCTATTTCTTCTACAACTACTACTACTTCTTCTTTTACTACTACTATATGATCTTTATCTTCCTCTTATTCTTATTCTTCTTTGTCTACTTCTTCTTTTTCTACTTCTTCTTCTTCTTCTTCTTCTACTTTATCTTCTTTTTCTTCTTCTTCTTCTTCTTTTTCTTATTCTTATTCTTCTTCTTCTTCTTCTACTTCTTTTTCTTCTTCTTCTTCTTCTTCCACTTCTTCTCCTTCCTTCTCTTCTTCTTCGTCTACATCTTCTCTTTCTTTTACTTCTTCTTCTTCTTCTTCTTCTTTCTCTTTCTTCTTCTTCTCTTCTCTTCTTCTTCTCTTCTCTACTTTTTATTCTTCTTCTTCTTCTTTCTTTTTCTTCTTCTTTTTCTTCTTCTTCTTCTTGTACTTCTTCTCCTTCTTCCTACTACTTCTACTACTCTTCTTCTTCTCTACTGCTTCTTCATTTTCATCATCTTGTTCTTCTACTACTTCTTCTTCTTCTACTTCATTCTTCTTCTTCTTCTTCTTCTTCTTTCTCCTCCTCTTCTTCTTCTTCTTCTTTTCTTCTTCTTCTTCTTCTTCTCCTTCTTCTTCTTCTTCGTCGTCGTCATCTTCTTCTTCATCATCTTCTACGTCGTCTTCTTCTTCCATCGACTTCTACTTCGTTATCTTCTTGTTGTTCTTCTTCTTCTTCTTTTCTTCTTCTTCTTTTCTTCTTCTTTTTCTTCTTCTTCTTTTTCATCTCTTCTTTTTCATCTTCTTCTATATTTTCTTCTTCTTCTTCTTCTTCTTCTTCTTCTAGTTCTTTTTATTCTTCTTTTTCTTCTTCTTCTTAGTTCTTGTTCTTACACTTCTATCTACTTGTTCTACTTCTTGCATCTTCTTCTACTTATTATACATCTTCTCATTCCTCTTCTTCTACTTCTTCCTCTTGTTTTTTTTACTTCTTCGTTTTCTTATTATTCTTCTTCTCTTTTCCTTCTTTGTCTTCCCATTCTTCTGATTCTACTTCCTCTTTTACTTCTTATTCTTCTTCTTCTTCTTGTTCTTTTTTCTTCGTCTCTCTCTTCTTCTTCTTATTCACTTTTCCTTGTCCTTCTTCTTCTTCTTCTTCTTCTACTACTTCTTCCTCTTCTTCTTCTTCTTAATCTTCTACTACTACTGCTACAACTACTTCTACCTCTTGATCATCATCATCATCATCAACATCATCTTATTCTTCTTTTTTTCTTCTTCTTCTAGTACTACTACTACTACTGCTTCTTCTTCTTCCTCTTCTACTATTACTACTACTTCTTCTTCTTCATATTGTACTTCTTCTCGTTCTTCTTCTTCTACTTCTTTTCTTCTTCAAATTCTTCTTCTTCTTCTTCTTCTTCTACTACTACTACTACTTCATCTTCTTCTTCTTCTTCTTCTTTCATTTCTTCGTCTTATTGCTCTTTTTTTAATCTTCTTCGTCTTCTTCTTCTACTTCTTCTTTTCTTTTTCTTCCTCTTCTTCTTCTTCTTCTTCTTCTTGTACTACTACTACAACAACTACTACTACTGTTACTGCAACAACTACTACTACTACTACTTCTTCTTACTACTTC
This sequence comes from Vanilla planifolia, assembly GCA_023846275.1. Classification (NCBI taxonomy): domain Eukaryota; kingdom Viridiplantae; phylum Streptophyta; class Magnoliopsida; order Asparagales; family Orchidaceae; genus Vanilla; species Vanilla planifolia. The sequence goes on from JAIUJO010001762.1 coordinate 1,670, forward strand.
TTCTTCTTCTTCTTCTTCTTCCGCTTCTTCTTCTTCTTCTTCTTCTTATTCTCCTCCATCTTCTTCTTCTTTTTCTTCTACTACTACTACTTCCGTTTCTTCATTTTCTTCTTCTAATTCTTCTTCTAATTCTTCTTCTTCTTCTTCTTCATTTTCTTTTTTTCTTCTTCTTCTACTTCTTCTTCACCTTCTTCTTCTTCTTCTTCATCATCATCTTCTATTTTTGCTTCTACTTCTTCTTCTTCGACATCTTTTTCTTCTGCAACTTCTTCTACTTCTTCTTCTTCAACTTCTTTTTTTCTTCTCCATTATCTTGTTCTTCTTCATCTTTTTCTTCTTTTTCTTATTCTCCTTCTTCTTCTTATTCTTCTCCTTCTTCTTTTACTACTACTACTTCTTTTTCTTCTTCTTCTCCTCCTTCTTGTTCTTCTTCAATTATATTTCTTCTTCTTTTTCGTTTTCTTCTTCTACTACTAATACTACTTCTTCTTCTCTTCTTCATCTTTTTCTACTTCTTTTTCCTCCTCCTCTTCTTCTTCTTCTTCCTCTTCTTCTTCGTCTTCTTTTCCTTCTTCAACTTCTTCTTCTTCGTGCACTTCATCTTCTTCTTCTTCTTCTTCTTTTATGACTACTACTTCTTCATCTTCTTCTTCTTCTTCTTCTTCTTCTCATCCTCATCATCTCAATCTTCTTCATTATTTTCCTCTTCTTCATCTTCTACTACTTCTTCTTTTACTTCTTTCTCTTCTTTTTCCTCTTGTTCTTCTTCTTCTTCTTCTTCTTCTTCTTCTTCTTCTTCTTATATACTACTACTACTACTTCAACTTCTTCTTCTTCTTCTTCTTCTAGTACTACTACTTCTTTTTCTTCTTCTTCCTTCTTCTTGCTTTCTTCTTCTTCTTCGTCTTCTTCTTCTTGACCATCTTATTCTTCCTATTGTTCTTCTTTTCTTCTTCTTCTTCTTCTTTTTCTTGTTCTCCTTGGCATTCTTCTTCATCTTCTTCTTTTTCTTCTTCTTCTTCCCCTTCTAATTCTTCTTCATCTACTTCTACAAAAACTAATACTACTACAACTTCTTCTTCTTCTTCTACTACTGTCTTCTTTTTCTTCTTCTTATTCATCATCTTATTATTATTATTATTATAATTATTATTATTATTATTCTACTTCTTTCATTTACTTCTAATTCTTCTTCTTCTTCTCCTTTATCTAACTTTTCTTCTTCTTCTTCTTCTTATTCTTCTTCTTCTTCTTCTTCTTCTTCTTCTTCTTCTTCTTTATTTCTACTTCTTCTACTTCTTCTTCTTCTTCTTCTTCTACTTCAACTACCTTTACTTCTTCTTCTTCTTCTTGTTCTTCTTGTCCTTCATTTTTTTTTCTTGTTTTCCTTCTTCTCCTTCTTGTTCTTCTTCTTCTACTACTTCTTCTTCTTTTTGTTCTTCTTCTTCTTCTTTTACTTTTACTTTTCTTCTTCTTCTTCTTCTTCTTCCTTTACTTCTACTTCTTCTTCTACTTCTTCTTCCTCTTCTTCTCCTTCTTCTTCCTCTTCTTTTTTTTTCTTCTTCTTTTTCTTGTTGTTCTCCTTCTCCATCTCCTGCTTATTTTTTTTCTTTTTCGTCTCCCACTTCTTCATCTTCATCTTCTTCTTCTTCTTCTTCTGCTTCATCATCATCATCTTCTTCTTCTTCTTCTTCTTCTCCAACTAAAACTACATCTTCTACTTCTTCTTTTTCATATTCTTCCTCTTCTTCTATTACAACTACTACAACTTCTTCATCATCTTCTTCTTTGTCTTCTTTTTCTTCTTTCTTTTTATTATTATAATTATTATCATTATTTCTTCTTCTTCTTCTTCTTCTTCTCTTCCTCTTCTTCTTCTCCATCTTCTTCTTCTTCTTCCTCAATCTTCTACTTCTATTACTTCATCTTCTTCTTCTTCTGCTTCTTCTTCTTCTACTTCTTCTTCTTCTTATACTTTTCCTTCTTCTTCATCTACTTCTTCTTCTTCTTTTTTTTCTTCTACTACTTCTACTACATCTCTTTTTCTTCTTGTTTCTTGTTCTTGTTCTTCTTCTACTACATCTTCTTCTTCTTCCTCTTCTTCTTCTACTACTACTACTTGTTCTTCATCTTCTTCTTATTCTTATTCTTCTTCATCTACTTGTTTTTTTTACTACTTCTTCTTCTTCTTCTTCTTCTTCTTCTACTTCTTCTTCTTCTTCTTCTTCTTCTTCTTCTTCTACTACTACTACCACTACTTCTTCTTCGTCTTCTTCTTCTTCTCCTTCTTCTTCGTCTTTGTCTTCTTCTTCATCTTCTTCTTTTTCATCATCTTCTGCTACTATTACTACTTCTTCCTCTCCTTTTTGTTATTGTTCTTCTTATTATAATTATTATTCTTCTTCTTCTACTTCTACTACTTCTTTTTCTTCTTCATCTTCTTCTTCTTCTTTTAATTGTCCCTCTTCTTCTAACTCTTTTTCATCATCTTCTATTTCTTGTTCTTCTTTTTCTTCTTCTTCTTCTTCTTCTTGTCCTACTGCAACTACGATTATGACTACTACTTCTTCTTCTTCTTCATCATCCTCGTCTTCTTCTTCTTCAACTACTACTACTGCAACAACTACTTCTCTTACTTCCTCTCTTCTTCAACTACAACTTCTGCTATTTTTTCTTCTTCTTCTTCTTCTACTTCTTCATCTTTTACTACTACTGCTACTTCTTCTTTTTCTTCTACTTCTTCTTTTCTTCTTCTTCTCCTACTTCCTCCTCTTATTCTTTTTCTTCTTCCACTTCTTCTCCATGTTCTTCTTCTTCTTCTATTCTTCTTCTACTACTACTTACTTCTTCTTCTTCTTCTTATTCTTCATCACCATCATCATCTTCTACTTCTTCTTCTTCTTCTTCATTATCTTATTATTATTATTATTATTATTCTTGTACATCTTCTTCTTATTCTTCTTCAACCTTATTTTCGTGTTCTTCTTCTTCTTCTTCTTCATCTTTGTCTTCTTCTTCTGTTGCAACTATTACTACATCTTCTTCTTCTTCTTCTTCTTCTTCTTCTTCTTCTTTCTTCTTCTTCTTCTTCTACTTCTTTTATTTCTTTTTTTTCTTCTTGTACTTCTTCTCCTTGTTCTTCTTCTACTTTTTTTTCATCTTTTTCTTCTACTTCTTCTTCTACTTCTTCTTCTTCTCTTTGTTTCTTCTTGTTCTTGTTTTTCTTCGTCATCATCATCTTCTTCTTATTCAACATCTTCTTCATCATTTTCTTTTTATACTTGTTCTTGTTCTTCTTCTAATTTCTTCTTTTTAATCTTCTTGTTCTACT
>JAIUJO010001762.1:20000-22500 GCA_023846275.1 Vanilla planifolia
TTCTTCTTATTCTTCATCTTCATCTTCATCTTCTTCTTCTTCTACATCCTCTTCTTGTTCTTCTTCTACTTCTTCTTCTTCTTCATCTTCTTCTTCTACTTCTTCTTGTTCTTCTTCTTCTTCTTATACATCTTCTCCTTCTTCTTTTCTTATATTCTTCTTCTTCTCTTTTCCTTCCTCTTCTCTTCTTGCTCTTCTCTTTCTTCTTCTTCAATTTCTTATTCATCTTCTTCTTGTTCTTCTTTTTCATCATCTTGCTCTCCTTTTTCTTATTCTCCTTCTCCTTGTCCTTCTTCTTCTTCTTTTTCTTCTTCTACTTCTACTTCTTCTTCTTTTCCTTCTCTTCTTCTTCTTCCTCTACTAGTATTACTACTCTTCTAGCCCTTCTTCTTCTTCATCATCATTATCATCATCATCTTCTTCTACTACTACTATTACTACTACTACTACTTCTTCTTCTACTATTACTACTTCTTCTTCTTCTTCATCTTCTTCTTCTTATTGTACCTCTTCTCTTCTTCTTCTTTTACTTTTCTTCTTCTTCAACTTCTTCATCTTGTTCTTCTACTACTACTACTTTATCTTCTTCTTCCTCTTCTTCTTCTTCTTCCTCTACTTCGTCTTATTCTTCTTTTTCTTTTAATCTTCTTCTTCTTCTTCTACTTCTTTTGTTCTTCTTCTACTTCTTCTTTTTCTTCTTCTTCTTCTACTACTATTACAACTACTACTACTTCTTCTTCTTTTACATCTTTTCCTTCATCTTCTATAACTATTACTACTACTTCTTCTCTTTCTTCTTCTTGTTCTTGAGCTTTTTCTTCTTCTTCTTTTTCTTCTTCCTTTTTGTACTCTTCTTCTTCCATTTCTTCTCTTTCTTTTTCCTAATCTTCTTCTTCTTCTTCTTGTTCTATTTCTTTTTCTTCTTCTTCTTCTTCTTCCCCTTCGACTTTGTCTTCTTCTTCTTCTACTACTTCTTATTCTCCTTCTTTTTCTTCTACTCCTTTTTCTTCTTCATCTTCTTTTACTTTTTCTTTTTCTTCTTCTTCATCATCTTCATCGTACTCTTCTTCTTCTTCTTCTTCTTCATTTTCTAATTCTACTTCTTCTTCTTCTTCTTCATCTTTAACCACTTCTTGTTCTTGTTCTCCTTCTTTTTCATGTTCTTTTTGTTCTTCTACTTCTTCGTCTTCTTCTTCTTCTTCTTCTTGTCCTTCATCTTCTTCTTCTTCTTCTTCTTCTTCTTCGTCTTCTTCTACTCTTCTTCTTCTTCTTCTTCTTATTCTTCTGCTTCTTATTCTTCTTCTTCTTCATCTTCTACTTTTTCTTCTTCTTCTTTATCTTCTTCCTCTTCCTCTTCCTCCTCCTCTTCTTCTTCTTCTTCTACTTCTACTTTCCTTCTTCTACTTCTTCTTCTTCTTCTTCTTCATCATGTTCTTATTCTCGTTTATCTTCTTCTTCTTCTTCTTCTTCTTCTTCTTCTACCAATTCTTGTACTTCTTCTCGTTCTTCTCCTTCTACTTCTTCTACATCATCTATTTCTTCTACTTCTTATTCTTCTTGTTCTACTTCTGTTTTTCTTCTTCGTCTTCTTCTTCTTGTTGTTCTTCTTCTTCTACTACTACTTCTTATTCTCCTTCTTCTTTTTCTTCTTTGTCTTCTTTTTTCTTTTTCTTTTTCTTCTTCGCTTCTTTTGCTTTTTCTTTTTCTTCTTCTTCATCATCTTCATCGTATTCTTCTTCTTCTTCTTCATTTTAAAATTCTACTTCTTCTTCTTCATCATCTTCATCCACTTCTTTGTTCTTCTTCTTCTTTTTCATCTTCTTCTTCTTCTATTACTTCTTCTTCATCTTCTTCTTCTTCTTCATCTTCTTCTTCTTGTCCTTCATCTTCTTCTTCTTCTTCTTCTTCTTCTTCTTCTTCTTCATCTTCTTCTACTGTTCTTCTTCTTGCTCTTCTTCCTCTTCCTCTTCTACCTCCTCTTCTTCTTCTTCTTCTTCTTTCCTTGTTCTACTTCTTCTTCTTCTTCTTTTACTTCTACTCCTTCTTCTTCATCATGTTCTTATTCTCCTCTATCTTCTTCTTCTTCTTCTTCTACTACTTCTTCTTGTACTTCTTCTTGTTCTTCTCCTTCTACTTGTTCTTCTACTTCATCTATTTCTTCTATTTCTTATTCTTCTTGTTCTACTTCTCTTTTTCTTCTTCGTCTTCATCTTCTTCTTCTTGTTCTACTATTACTTCTTGTTATTTTTCTTGTTGTAGTTGTTGTTCTTCTTCTTCTACTTTTATTTCTTTTTTTCTTCTTTTACTTTTACTTCCTTTTCTTCTTCTTCTTCTACTACTACTTCTTGTTCTATTTGTTCTATTACTACTACTACTTAATGTTCCACTTCTCCTTTTTTCTCATCTTCTTTGTCTGCTTCTTCTTCTTCTTCTTCTCCTTCTTCTTCCATTTCTTCTTCTTCTTTTTCTTCTTCATTCTTTTCTACTACTTATTATTCTT
>JAIUJO010001762.1:27500-35000 GCA_023846275.1 Vanilla planifolia
TTCTTTTTTTTCTTCTTTTTGTATTTCTGCTTCTTCTACTTCCACTTGTCCTTCTTCTTATTCATCTACTTTTTCTTCTACTTATTATTATTATTATTCATCTTCTTCTTATTCTTATTCTTATTCTTCTTCATCTACTTCTTCGTTTTCTACTTCTTCTTTTACATCTTCTTCTACTTCTTCGTCTTCTTGTTCTTCTTCTTCTTCTTCTTATTCTTATTCATATCCTTCTTGTTCTTCTTCTTCTTCTTCTTCTACCTCTTGTTCTTCTTCTTCTTCTTCTTCAACTTCTTCTCCTTCTTTCTTTTCTTCTTTGTCTACTTCATCTTCTTGTTTTACTTCTATTTCTTCTTCTTCTTTCACTTCTTCTCTTTTTTTCTCTTCTTCTTCATCTACTTCTTGTTCTTATTCTACTTCTTCTTCTTCATCTTCTTCTTCTTTTATTTCTTCTTCTTCTTCTTCTTCCTCTTCTTCTTCTTTCTCTTCTTTTTCTTATTCTTTTTCTTCGCCTTCTTCTTCTTCTACTTTAGCTTCTTATTCTTCTTCTTCTTCTTCTTCTTTTTCGCCTTCTTCTTCTTCTTCTTCTTTTACATCTTCTTCTTCTTCTTCGTCTTCTTTGTTCTCTTCTTCTTCTTCTTCTACACCATATTCTTCATCTTTTTTTCTACTACTTCTTCTTCTTCTTCTTCCTCTTCTTCTTCTTCTATTTGTTGTTCTTCTTCTTCTACATCTCTTACTTCTTCGTCTTCTTCTTCAACTTCTTCTTCTTCTTCTTCTTATTCATTTTCTTCATCATCTTCATCATCTTCTTCTTTTTCTTCCTCCTCTTCTTTGTCTTCTTTTTCTTTTTCATCACCTTCTTCTTCTTGTACTTTTCTTCTCTTCTTCTTCTTCTTCTTCTTACTTCTTCTAATTCCTCTTCTTCTTCTATTTCTTCTTCTTCTTCTTCTTTCTTCTCCTTCTTCTGCTTATACATCTTTGCCTTCTTCTTCTTCTACTTATTCCTCTTCTTCTTTTACTTCTTCTTCTTCATTTTCTTATTCTTCTACTTCTTCTCTTTGACTTCTTCTTCTTCTTATTCTTCTTCTTCTTCTTCCTCTTTTACTTCTTACTCATCTTCTTCTTCTTATTTTTCTTCATCTCCCTCTTCTTCTTCTTATTGTCCTTCTCCTTGTCCTTCTTCTTCTTATTCTTCTTCTTCTTCCTCTTCTTCTAAATCTTCTTCTTCTTCTTCTTCTTCTTTTCTTCTTCTTTGTCTTCTTCATGTTCTTCTTCTCCTTCTGCTTCTTCAACTTGTTCTTCTTCATCTTCTTCTACTTCTTCTTTTTTTCTTCTTCTTCATCTTCTTCATCTTCTTCTTCTCCTTCTACTTCTTCATCTCTCCTTCTTCTTCTTGATCTTCTTCTTCTTTTTGTTCTTCTTCTCCTTCTTCTTCTTCACCTTCTTCTCCTTCTTCTTCAACTTCTTCTTCTTCTTTTTCTTTTTCTACTTCTTCTTCTTTCTCTTCTTCTTCTTCTTCCTCCTCTTCTTCTCCTTCTCTATTACAACTTTTTCATCTAGTTCTGCTTCTTCTACTTGTTCTCCCTCTTCTTCTTCTTCTTTCTTTTCTTTAAATTCTTCTTTTGGTTCCTTCTCTTCTTCCTCTTCTTCTTCTTCATCATCTTCACCTTCTTCTTCTACTACTTTATCTTCTTCTTCTTCTTCTTCTTATTGTTCTTCTTCTTCTTCTACTTCTTCTTCTTCTTCTTCCTTACCTTCTTCTTTGTCTTTTGCTTCTTTTTTTTCTTCTCTTCTTCTTCCTGTTCCTCTTCCTTTTCGTCTTCACCTCCTCCTTTTTAATCTTCCTTGTCATTTTCTTCTTTCTCTTCATCATCTTCTTCTTCTTCTACCTCTCCTTCTTCTACTGCTTCTTCTTCTTCTTCTTCTTCGTCATCATGTTTTTTAACTTCTTCTTCTTCTTCTTCTTCATCTACTTCATTTTCCTCTTCTTCCTCTTCTACTTCTTCTTCTTCTTCTTGTTCTTCCTCATCTCTTTCTTCTTCTTCTTCTTCTTTTCCTTTTTGTCTTCCTCCTCCTCCTCCTTCTTTTTCTTCTTCTTTGCTATCTTCTTTTTCTTCTTCTTCTTCTTCTTCTTCTTCTTCTTCTTATTCTTCTTTTTTCTCTTCTTCTTCTTCTTATTCTTCTTCTACCTTTTCCTTATCTTCTTGTCATTCTTCTTCCTCTTTTACTCTTCTTGTTTGCCTTCATCTTATCATTACTATTATTATTATTATTATTATTATTATTATTATTAATTATTATTATTATTCTTTGTCTTCTTCTTCTTCTTCTTCCTTTCCTTCCTACTTCTTTTTCTTCTTCATCTTCTTCTTCGTCTTCATTTTCTCCTTCTTCTTCTTCATCTTCATCTTCTAATTCTTCTTCTCCTTCTACTTCTTCTTCTTCTTCTTCTTTCTCTTTTACTTCTTCTTCTTCTCTTCTTCTTCTTCTCCTTCTTCTTCAACTTCTACTACTTCTTCTTTTTCATCATCTTCTTCATCTTCTTCTCATTCTTCTTCTTCTTTTTCTTCTTCATATTTCTCTTCTTCTTCTTCTTCTTCTACTTCTTCTTCTTCGTCTTCTTGTTCTTCTTCGTCTTCTCCATCTTCTTCTTCTTCTACTTCTTATTCTTCTTCGTCTTCTTCTTCTACTTCATCTTCTTCTTTTTCTTTATTTTGTTCTTCAACATCTTCTACTATTATTACTACTTCTACGTCTTCCTATCGTTATTCTTCTTCTTCTTCTACTTCTACTACTTCTTTTTCTTCTTCTTCTTCTACTTCTACTACTTCTTTTTCTTCTTCTTCTACTACTTTTAATTTTTCTTCTTCTTCTACTACTTTTAATTTTTCTTCTTCTTCTACATCTTTTTTATCATGTTCTACTACTTATTCTTCTTTTTCTTATTCTTCTTGTCCTTCTACAACTACGATTACAACTACAACTTCTTGTTCTTCTTCATCTTTCTTGTCTTCTTGTTATTCTACTACTATTACTACTGCTACAAATTCTTTCTCTTCTTTTTCTTCTTCTACTACTACTGCTTCTTTTTCTTCTATTTCTTCTTTACTTCGTCTTCTCTTTCTTCTTCCTCTTATTCTTTTTCTTCTTCTACTTCTTCTTTTTTATGTTCTTCTTCTTATTCTTCTACTTCTTCTTCTCTTCTTCTTCTTCTACAACTACTACTTCTTTTTCTTATACTTCATCACCATCATCATCTTCAGCTTCTTCTTCTTCTTCTTCTTCTTGTTTGTCCTCTTCTTCATCTTCTTCTTCTTCTCCTTCTCCTTCTTCTTCTTCTTCTCCTTCTCCTTCTTCTTCTTCTTCTTTTTCTTCTTCTTGTTCTTCTTCTTCTTATTTCTTCTTCTTCTTCTTCTTCTTCTTCTTTTTCTTCTTCTTCTTCTTCTTCTTCTTATACTTCTTCTCCTTGTTCTTCTTCTGCTTCTTCTTCGTTTTCTTCTACTTCTTCTTCTTCTACTTCTTTTCTTTTCTTTTCTTCTTCTTTTTCTTCTTCTTTTCTTCTTCTTCTTCTTCTTCTTCTTCTTCTTCTTCTTTTCGTCTTCTTCTTCATCTTCTTCTTTTTCTCCTTCTCCTTCTTCTTCTTCTTTTTATTCTTCTTTTACATCTTCTTCTTATTCTTCTTCTCCTTCTTTTTTGTGTTCTTCTTCTTCTTCTTCTTTTTCTTCCACTACAACTATTGCTTCTTCTTCTTCTTCTTCTTCTTCTTCTTCTGGTTCTTCTTCTTCTACTTCTTCTTCTTCTTCTTCTTCATCTTCTTTTTCTTCTTCTTTCTTCTTCTTCTTCTTCTTCTTCTACCACTACTTCTTCTTCTTCTTCATCTTCTTCTTCTTCTTCTTCTTCCTCTTTTACGTCTTCTCCATGCTCTTCTTCTTCTTCTTCTTCTTCTTCTTCTTTTTCTTCTTCGTCATCATCATCTTCTTATTTTTCAACAACTTTTTCTTCTTCTTTTTCATCATCTTCTTCTTCTTCTTCTACAACTACTATTACTTGTTCTACCTCTTCATCATCAAAATCATCATCAACATTATCATCATCTTCTTCTTCTTCTAGTACTATTACTACTACTACTACTACTTCTTTTACCACTACTACTTCTTCTTCTTCTTATTAGACATCTTCTGCTTCTTCTTCTTCTACTTCTTTTCTTCTTCTTCAACTTCTTCTTTTTCTTCTACCACTACTTCATCCTCTTCATCTTCTTCTTCCTCTACTTCATCTTATTCTTCTTTTTCCTTTTGATCTTCTTGTTCTTCTACTACTACAACTACCTTGACTACTACTACTACTACTTCTACTTCTTCTTCATCTTCCACTATTATTACTACTTCTTCTTCAACTTCTTCTTCTTTCTCTTTGTTCACTTCTTCTATTTCTTACCTTTATTTTTCTTGCTCTCCTTCTTCTTCTTCTTCTATTTCCTTCTTCTTCATGTTCTACTACTTTTTCTTCTTCTTCTTCTTCTTCCCCTTTGGCATTCTCTTCTTCTTCTTCTACTACTCCTTTTTTTTGTTCTTCTTCTTCTTCTTCCTATTCTTCTTCGTCCTTTTCTTCTTTTTCTTCTTCTTTTTTTTCTTCTTCATTATCTTCTGTCTTCTTCTTCTTCTTCTTCTTCTTCTTCCTCTACTTCTTCTGCTTTTACTACTACTATTGCTTCTTTTTCTTCTACTTCTTCACTTCTTCTTCTCCTTCTTCTTCCTCTTATTCTTTTTCTTCTTCTACTTCTTCTTCTCTATGTTCTTCTTCTTCTTCTACTACTTCTTCTTCTCTTCTTCTTCTTCTAATAATACTACTTCTTTTTCTTATTCTTCATCACCATCATCATCTTCAGCTTCTTCTTCTTTGTCCTCTTCTTCAACTTCTTCTTCTTCTTCTCCTTCTCCTTCTTCTTCCTCTTCTTATTCTTCTTCTTGTTCTTCTTCTTATTTCTTCTTCTTCTTCTTCTTCTTCTTCTTATACTTCTTCTCCTTGTTCTTCTTCTGCTTCTTCTTTTTCTCCTTCCTTTTCTTCTACTTCTTTTCTTTTCTTCTTCTTCTTCTTCTTCTTCTTCTTTTCTTCTTTTTCTTCTTCTTCTTCTTCTTTTTCGTCTTCTTCTTCATCTTCTTCTTTTTCTCCTTCTCCTTCTTCTTCTTCTTATTCTTCTTTTACATCTTCTTCTTCTTCTTCTTGTTCTTCCTCTCCTTCTTTTTTGTGTTCTTCTTCTTCTTCTTCTTCTTCTTCCACTACAACTATTACTACTTCTTCTTGTTCTTCTTATTCTTCTTCTTCTACTTCTTCTACTTCTTCTTTTTCATCATCTTCTTTTTCTTCTTCTTTCTTCTTCTTCTTCTACTACTACTACTACTTCTTCTTCTTCTTCTTCTTCTTGTTCTTCTTCCCCTTTTAAGTCTTCTCCTTGCTCTTCTTCTTCTTCTTCTTCTTCTTTTTATTCTACTTCTTCTACATCTTTTCTTTTTGTCTTCTTCTTCTTTTTCTTCTTCGTCATCATCATCTTCTTGTTTTTCAACATCTTTTTCTTCTTTTTCAGCATCTTCTTCTTCTTCTTCTACAACTACTATTACTTGTTCTACCTCTTCATCATCATCATCATCATCATCTTCTTCTTCTTCTAGTACTATTACTACTACTACTTCTTTTACCACTACTACTTCTTCTTCTTCTTCTTATTGTACATCTTCTGCTTCTTCTTCTTCTACTTCTTTTCTTCTTCTTCAACTTCTTCTTCTTTTTCTTCTACTGCTACTTCATCCCCTTCATCTTCTTCTTCCTCTACTTCATCTTATTCTTCTTTTTTCCTTTTGATCTTCTTGTTCTTCTACTACTACTACTACCTTGACTACTACTACTACTTCTACTTCTTCTTCATCTTCCACTACTATTACTTCTTCTTCTTCTTCTTCAACTCATTCTTCTTTTTCTTCTTCTTCTTCCTCTTTGTTCTCTTCTTCTATTTCTTACCATTATTTTCCTTGCTCTCCTTCTTCTACTTCTTCTATTTCCTTCTTCTTCATGTTCTACTAATTTTTTTTCTTCTTGTTCTTTTTCCCCTTTAGCTTTCTCTTCTTCTTCTTCTTCTTCTACTTCTTCTCCTTCTTTTTGTTCTTCTTCTTCTTCCAATTCTTCTTTGTCCTCTTCTTCTTTTTCTTCTTCTTCATTATCTTCTATCTTCTTCTTCTTCTTTTTCTACTTCTTCTTCTTCAACTACTATTACTGCATCTTTTTCTTCTACTTCTTCTTTACTTCTTCTTCTCCTTCTTCTTCCTCTTATTCTTTTTCTTCTTCTACTTCTTCTTCTTCTAAAACTTCTTCTTCTCTTCTTCTTCTTCTATAACTACTACTTCTTCTTTTTCTTATTCTTCATCACCATCATCATCTTCAGCTTCTTCTTCTTCTTCTTCTTCTTTGTCCTCTTCTTCATCTTCTTCTTCTTCTTCTCCTTCTCCTTCTTCTTCTTCTTTTTATTCTTCTTCTTCTTATTTCTTCTTCTTCTTTTTCTTCTTCTTCTTCTTATACTTCTTCTCCTTGTTCTTCTGCTTCTTCTTCTACTTTTTCTTCTACTTCTTTTCTTTTCTTTTTCTTCTTCTTCTTTTTCTTTTCTTCTTCTTCTTCTTCTTCTTCTTCTTCTTCTACTTCTTCTTTTTCATCATCTTCTTCTCTTTCTCCTTCTTCTTCTTCTTCTTATTCTTCTTTTACATCTTCTTCTTCTTCTTCTTGTTCTTCTTCTCCTTTTTTGTGTTCTTCTTCTTCTTCTTCTTCCACTACAACTATTACTACTTCTTCTTGTTCTCCTTTTTCTTCTTCTTCTACTACTTCTACTTCTTCTTCTTCTTCTTCTTCTTCATCTTCTTTTTCTTCTTCTTTCTTGTTCTTCTTCTTCTTCTACTACTACTACTACATCTTCTTCTTCTTCTTCCTCTTTTACGTCTTCCCCATGCTCTTCTTCTTCTTCTTCTTCTTCTTCTTCTTCTTCTTCTTTTTCTTCTACTTCTTCTTCTACGTCTTTTCTTTTTGTCTCTTTCTTCTTTTTCTTCATCATCATCATCTTCTTGTTTTTCAACATCTTTTTCTTCTTTTTCATCATCATCTTCTTCTTCTTCTACAACTACTATTACTTGCTCTACCTCTTCATCATCATCATCATCATCAAGATCATCATCATCTTCTTCTTCTTCTAGTACTATTACTACTACTACTTCTTCTTTTACCACCACTACTTCTTCTTCTTATTGTACATCTTCTGCTTCTTCTTCTACTTCTTTTCTTCTTCTTCTTTTTCTTCTACTACTACTTCATCCTTTTCATCTTCTTCTTCCTCTACTTCATCTTATTCTTCTTTTTCCTTTTGATCTTCTTGTTCTTCTACTACTACCACTACTACTTCTTCTTCGTCTTCCACTACTATTACTACTTCTTCTTCTCCATCTTCTTCTTCTTCAACTTCTT
>JAIUJO010001762.1:45000-47500 GCA_023846275.1 Vanilla planifolia
TTCATCTTCTTTTTCTTCTACTTCTTCTTCTGCTACTTCTTCTTCTTCTTCTTCTACTTTTTCTTAATCTTCTTCTTTATCTTCTTCTTCTTAATTTTCTTGTTATTCTCCTTCTCCATCTCCTTCTTCTTTTTCAAATTTTTCTCCTCTTCTACTTCTTCTTCTACTTTTTCTTATTATTCTTCTTCTTCTACAACTACTACTACTTCTTCTTCTTCCCCTTCTTTTTCTTCATCTTCTGCTACTACTTCTTCATTTTTTTTTGTCTTCTTCTTCTTATTATTCTGTTTCCTCTTCTTCTTCTTCTTCTTCTTCTTCTTCTTCTTCTGGTTATTCTTCCTCTTCTTCTATTTCTCCTTCTTCTTCGCCTTCTTCTTCTTCTTCTTCTTCTACTTCTTCTTTTACTATTAGTTCTTCTTTTTCAACTTCTTCCACTTCTTCTTCTTCAACTTCTTCTTTTTCTTCTTCTTCTTCTTCTTTTTTCTTCTTCTTCTTCTTCTTCTTCCTGTTCTTCCACTTTATTCCTACTTTGTCATCTTCTTTGTCTACTTTAACTTCTTCTTCTTCTTTTTCTTCTTCTTCATCTTCTTCTTCTTCTTCTTCTTCTTCTATTTTTGCTTCTTCCACTTTTTCTTCTTCTTCTTCTTCTTCTTCTTCTTCCTCTTCTTCCTCTTCTTATTCTTCATCTTCTTGTTGTTGTTCTTCTTCTTCTTCTTCAACTTCTTCTTCTTCTTCTTCTTCTTCTTCTTTTACTTCCTTTTCTTCTACTTCTTCTTCCTCTTCTTCTTCTTCTCCCTTCTCATATTTTACATCTTCACCTTCTTCTTCTTCTTTTTCTACTACTTCTTCTTCTTCTCTTTCTTATTCTTCTTATTCTACTTCTCTTCTTCATCTTCTTCTTCTTCATCTTCTTCATCTTCTTCTTCTTCTTCTTCATCATCTTCTTCTTCTTCTTCTTCTTTTCTTCTTCTTCTTGTGCTTTTTCTTCTTGTTCTTCTTCTTCTTCTCCTTCTATATCTTCTCATCCTTCTTTTTTTTCTTCTTCGTCTTTTTCTTCTTCTTCTTCTTCTTCTCCTTTTACTACTTCTTCTTCTTCTTCTTCTTCTTCTTGTTCTTCTTCTTCTTTTTCTTCGTCTTCTTATTCTCCTTCTTCTTCTTCAACTAATACAAGTTCTTCTTCTTATTCGTCTTCTTCTTCTTCTTCTTCTTCCTTTTCTACTAAAAGTATTACTCCAATTTCTTCTTCTTGTTCTTCAACTACTTCTTCTTCTTCTTCTTCTTCTTCTTCTTCTTTTTCTTCCTCTTCTTCCTTTTCTTGTTGTTCTCCTTGTTTTTCTCCTTCTTCTACTTCTTCTTCTTCTTCCTACACCTCTACTACTTCAACAACTTTTTTTTCTTCTTCTTCTACTATAGTGCTACTACTTTTTCTTCTTCTTCTACTAACTACTACTACTACTACTTTACTTCTTCTACATCATCTTCTTCTTTGTCCTCTTCTTCTTATTCTTCTTCTTCTTCTTCTTCTTCTTGTTCTTCTTCTTCATCTTCTTCTTCTTCTTTTTCTTCTTCTACTTTTTCATCTCCTTCTTCTTCTTCTTATTCTTTTTCTTCTTCTTCTTCTTCTTCTTCTACTATTACTATTACAACTACTTCTTCTTCTTCTTCTTCTTCTTCTGTCACTTCTTCTATTTGTTCTTCTTCTTATACTTCTTCTTCTTCTTATACTTCCTCTTCTTCTTCAACTTTTTCATCTTCTTCATCAACGTCTACTTCATCTATTTTTCTTGTTGCTCTTGTTCTTGTTCTTCTTCTTCTTCTACTACTTCTTTTCTTTCTTATTCTTCTCCATCTACTTCTTCTTTTTTTATTACTTGTTTTTCTTCTTCTTTTTCATCTTCTTCTTCTACTTCTTCTTCTTCTTCCACCACTTCAACTACGACTGTTTCTACTTCTCCTTCTTCTTTTCTTCTTGTTCTTCTTCTACTACTACTTCTATTACTTCTTCTTCCTTTCTTCTTATTCTTCTTCGTCTTCTTCTTGTTCTTCTTTATCTTCTTCTTCTCCCTCTTCTTCTTCTTCTTCTTTTTCATCATCTTCTTCTTCTTCGACTTCTTCTCTTCTTCTTCTTGTCCTTCTCCTTTTTCTTCATCTTCTTCTACTACTACTACTACTACTTCTTCTTCCTCCTCTTCTTCATCTTCTACATCTACTACTAATACTACTACTTCTACTTCTTCTTCTACTTCTTCTTCTATGCCTTCTTCCTCTTCTTTTTCTTCTTTTTCTTCTTCTTTTTCTTCTTCTACTTCTTTTCCTTCTTCTTCTTCTTTTTCGTCTTCTTCTTCTTCTTCTTCTTCTTCTTCTTCTACTGCTACTATTACTACTTCTTCTTCATCTTCTTCTTCTTTTTCTTCTTCTTCTTCTTCTTCTTCTTCTTTTACCTCCTCTTCGTCTACTTCTTCTTCTTATACTTCTCAACCTTCTTCTTTGTCTACTTATT
>JAIUJO010003730.1:2500-10000 GCA_023846275.1 Vanilla planifolia
GTTCATCATCTTCTTCTTCTTCTTGTTCATCTTCCTTTTGTTCTTTTTCATCTTCTTCTTCTTCTTCTTCTGGCTCTTCTTCTTCTTCTTCTTCTTCTTTCACTTCATTTTCTTCTTTTTTTGCTTCTTCTTATTCCTCTTCTTCTTCTTCTTCTTCTTGTTTTTCTTCTACTTCTTGTTCTTCTTTTTCTTCTTCTTCTTCTTCTTCCTTTATTTCTTCTTCTTCTTCTTATTCTGCTTCTTCTTCTTCTTCTTCTTCCCCTTGTTCATCTTCTTCTTCTTCTTCATGATCTTCTACTTCTTCTTCTTCTACTTCTTCTAATTCTTCTTCTTCTTGTTGTTCTTCTTCTTCTACTTCTACTTCTACTTCTTCTGCTTCTTCTTCTTCTTGTTCTTCTTCTTCTTCTTCTCTTCTTCTTCTTCTTCTTCATCTACTTCTTCTTCATCTACTTTTTCCTCTTCTTGTTCTTCTTTTTCTTCTTCTTCTTCTTCTACTACTTATTCTTCTTCCTCTTCTTCTTCATCATCTTCTCCTTCTTCTTCTTCTTCTTCTTCTTCACCTTCATCTTCTTTTTGTTGTTGTTGTTCTTCTTCTTCTTCTTGTTCTTCTTATATTTCTTCTTCGTCTTCTTCTTCTTATTATTATTATTAGTACTATTATTTTTATAATTATTATTTTACATTTTTTGTTCTTCTTCTTCTTCTTCTTCATCTTCATCTTCTTTTACTTCTTCTTTTTCTTCTTCTTCTTCTTCTTCTCCTTCTTGTTCTTGTACTTCTCCTTTTTTTTCTTCCTCTTCACTTTCTTCTTCTTCTTCTTCTACTACTACTTATTCCTATTCTTCTTCTCTCCTTCTTCTTCTTCTTCTTCTTCTTCTTCTCCCTCTTCTTCTTCTTCCCCCTTCTCCTTCTTCTTCCTCTTCTTATCGTTCATCTCCTTCTTTTTGTTCTTATTCTTGTTCTTGTTCTTGTTCTTCTTCTTCATATTGTTGTTCTTCTTCAATTTCTTCTTGTACTTCTTCTTCTTCTTATTCTTCGTACTCTTCTTCTCCTTCTTCTCCATCTTTTTCTTCTTCTTTTTCTACTTCTTATTGTTCATTTTCTTCCTATTCAACTTCAACTTCTTATTCTTATTCTTGTTCTTCTTCTTCTTCTTCTACTTTTTATTCTTCTTCTCCTCCATCTGTATGTTCTTCATCATCACCAACATCAACTTCTTCTTCTTCTCCTTCTTTTTCTTCTTTTTCTCTTTCCTCATCGTCTTCTTCTTCTTCTTCTACTTCTCTTTCTTTTTCTTCGCCTTCCTTTTCTACTTCTACTTCCTCTTCTTCTTCTTCTCCTTCTTCTTCTTCTTCTCCTTCTATTTCTACTTCTAATTCCTCTTCTTCTTCACATTCTTCTTCTTGTTCTTTTTGTAATTCTTCTTCTTCTTTTTCTTCTTCTTCTTCATCTTCTTCTTCTTCTACTTCCTTTTCATCTCCTTCTACTTCTACTTCATCCTATTTCTCTTCTTCTTTTACTTCTTCTTCTTCTTCTTCTTCTTTGCACTTCTTCTTCTTCTTCTTCTTCTTCTTCTTCATCTTCTACTACTACTTTTTCTTCGTCTTCATCATCTTCATCATCATTAACTTTTTCGTCATCTTCTCCATCTTCATCTTCTTTTTTTTGTTCTTTATCATCATCATCTTTTTCTTCTTCTTCTTCTTCTTCTACTTCTTCTTCTCCTTCTTCTTCTTCATCTTCTTCATCACCGTCATCATCATCTTCTTCTTCTTCATCATCAACATCTTTTTCTTCATCTTCTTACTCAACTTCTCCTTCCATTTCATCTTGGTCTTCTTCTTCTTCTTCTTCTCCTTCTTCTTGTTCTTCTTATTCTTCTTCTTTTTCTTCTCCTTCTACTACTTCTTATTCTTCTTCTTCTTCTTCTTCTACACTCACTTCTTCTTTTTCTTCCACTTCTTCTTCTTCATCTTCTTTTTCTTCTTCTATTCTTTCATCATCATCATCTTCTTCTTCTTTTTCTTCTCCAACTTCTTCTTCTGCTTTTTCTTCTTCGTCTTCTTTATCTTCTTATTCTTCTTCTTCTTCATCATCTTTTTCTACTATTTCTTCTTCTTCTACTTCTTCTTGTTCTTCTTCTAGTTTTTCTTCTTATTCACCTTTTTTTGTTCTTGATCTTCTTCTTCTTCTTCTTCTTCTTTTCCTTGTTCTCCTTTTTTCGTCTTCATCTTCTTCTTTTAGTTTGTTTTCTTCTTCTTCTTCATCTCCTTCTTCTTCTTCCTCTTCCTATTCTTTTTCTTCTTCTTCTTCTTCTTCTTCTTATTCTCCCTATTCTTCTTCTTCACCTTCTTCTTCCACTTCATCTTCTTCATCTCATTCTTTTTATTTATCTTATTCTTCTTCTACTATTTCTTCCTCTTCCTCTTCTTTTTCTTCTTCTTTCACTTCGTCTTGTTCTTCATATTCCTCTTCTCCTTCTTCTTCATCTTGTTGTCCTTTTTTTTCTTCATTCTCCTCTTCTTATTCTCCTTCTTCTTCTTCTTTCACTTCCTTTTCTTCTTCTCCTTCCTCTTCATCCACTTGATCATCTTATTCTTCAAGTTCATCATCATCATGATCTTCTTCTTCTTCTTCATTTTCTTATTCCTTTTCTTTTTCTTCTTCTTCTTCTTCTCCTTCTTCCTCTTCTTCTTCTACTTATTATTATTATTCTTCTTCTTCTTCTTCCACTTCTTCTTTTTCCTCCCCTTCTTTTTCTTCGTCTTCTTTTTCTTCTTCTTTTCGTTTATCTTCTTCTTATTCCTATTCTTATTCTTCTACTTCAACTTCTTCATCATCATCATCTTCTTCTTCTAGTTCTTCCACTTGTCCTTCTTCTTCTTCTCCTTCTTGTTCTATTTGTTCGTCAGCTTCTTCTTCTTCTTCTTTCATTTCTTCTTCCTCTTCTTCATCATCATCTTCTACTTCTTTTTGTTTTCTTCTTATTATTCTTCTTCTTCTCTTCTTCTTCTTCTTCTTCTTGTTTTTCTTCTTTTTCTTCTTCCTCTGCTTCTTCATCATCTTTTTCTTCTTCTTCATCTTACTCTTCTTCTATTTCTTCTTCTCCTTGCTCTATATTTTCTTCTTCTTCTTGTTCTGTTTCTTCTTCTATTTCCTATTCCAGTTCATCATTTTCTTCATCATCATTTTCCAATTATTCTTCTTAATCTCTTTCTTTTTCTTTGACCTTGTCTTCTTATATTTCTTCTTATTCTTCTTCTTCTTCCTCTTCTTCTTCTTCTTCTTCTTCAC
Organism: Vanilla planifolia; assembly: GCA_023846275.1. Lineage (NCBI taxonomy): Eukaryota > Viridiplantae > Streptophyta > Magnoliopsida > Asparagales > Orchidaceae > Vanilla > Vanilla planifolia. Next base: position 5,795 of record JAIUJO010003730.1, read on the forward strand.
CTTCTCCTTCTTCTTCAAATTATTATTATTATTCTTCATCTTCTTCTTCTTCTTCATCATCCTTTTCATCTTCTTCTTATTCTTCCTCATCTTCAACTACTTCTACTTCTTCTTTTTCTTCTTCTTCTTCTTCTTCTTCTTCTTCTTGATATTCTTATTTTTATTATTCTTCTTCTTCATCTTCCTCTTCTTCTTCATCATCTTTTTCATCTTCTTCTTATTCTTCCTCATCTTCAACTACTTCTAATTCTTCTTTTTCGTCTTCTTCTTCTTCTACTCGTTCATCTTCTTCTTCTTCTTCTCCTTATTCTTTTTCTTCTACTTCTTTGTTTTCTTCTTCTTCTTCCTCTTGTTCTTGTTCTTTTAGTTCTTCGCCTTGTTCTTGTTCTTCTTGTTCTTCTTCTTCTTCTTCTTCTTCTTTTGCTTATTGCTCTTCTTTTTCTTCTTCTTCTACTTTTTCATCTTTTTTTCCACTTTTCTTTTTCTTCTTTTTCTTCTTATTCTTCTTCTTCTTATCCTTTTTTGCTTTCTTCTTCTACTTCTTCTTCTTCTTCTCCTAGTTCTTGTTCTTCTTCCTATTTTTCTTCTTCCTAATCTTGTTCTTCTTCACTTTCTTCTTCTTCTTCTTCTTTATCTTCTTCTTCTACTTTTTTTTCTTTTCTTTGTCTTCTTCTTCATTTTATTCTTCTTCAATTTCTTCTTCTGCTTCTTCTTCTTCTTCTTCTACTTCTTCATTATCTTCTTCTTCTTCTTCATATTCTTCTTCTTTTTCTTCTTCTTCTTCTCCTTTTTCTTCTACTTCAAATTCTTATTATTATTCTTCTTCTTCTTCATCTTCTTCTCCTTCTTCTTCATCTTCTTCTTCTTCTTCTTCTTCTTCTTCATCTTTTTCATCTTCCTCTTATTCTTCCCCATCTTCAACTACTTCTACATCTTCTTTTTCTTTTTCTTCTTATAAGTCTTCATCATCATCATCTTCTTCTTCTAATTCTACTTCTTCATATTCATATTCTTCATCTTCAACTTGTTCATCTTCTTCTTATTTTTCTTTTTCTTCTTCATTTTATTCTACTTCTTCAATTTCTTCTTCTACTTCTACTTCTTGTTCTTCTTCCTCCTTTTCTTCTTCTTCTTCTTCATATTCTTCTTCTTCTTCTTCTTCTTCTCCTTCTCTTACTTCTTCTTCTTTAAATTCTTATTATTATTCTTCTTCTTCATCTTCTTCTTCTTCTTCATCATCATCTTCATCTTCTTCTTCTTCTTCTTCTTCTTCTTCTTTTTCTTCTTCCTCTTCTTCTTCTTCTTCTTCTTTTTCTTCTTCTTCTTCTTCCTCTTGCTCTTCTTCATATTCTTATTTTTATTGTTCTTCTTCTTCATCTTTTTCTTCTTCTTTTTCTTCATCTTCTTCTTATTCTTCGTCATCTTCAACTACTTCTACTTGTACTCATTCATCTTCTTCTTCTTCTTCTTATTCTTCGTCTTCTACTTCTTCCTCTTCTTCTTCTTCTTCTTCCTCTTCTTCTTATTCTTCAAGTTCTTCCACTTGTTCTTGTTTTCTTCTTCTTCTTCTTCTTCTTCTTCTTCTTCTTCGCCTTCTACTTCATCATCTTTTATTTCTTCTTCTACTTCTTAATCTTCTTCTTCTTCTTATGCTTGTTTTCTTCCCCTTCTTCTTCTTCTTCTACTACTACTACTACTTCTATTTCATCTTCTTCTTCTTCTTCTTCTTCTTTTTCTTCTTCTTCCTCTTCTTCTTTTTCTTCTGTCTCTTCTTCTTCTTCTTCTATGCCATCTCGCTCTTCCTCTTCTTCTTCTTCTTCATCATCTTCTTCTACTTATTCTTCTTATTCTTCTTACTTTGCACCTTCTTCATCTCCAAGTTCCAATTCCTCTTCTCCTTTTTCCTCTTCTTCTTCTCCTTGTTGTTGTTGTCATTGTTGTTCTTCTTCTTCTTGATCTTCTTCTTCTTATCTTCTTTTTCCTTCTACTTCTTCTTCTTCTATTTCTTCTTCGTCTTCTTCTTCTTCTTCTTTTGCATCTTCATCTTCTTCTTCTATTACTTGTTCTTCTTCTTTTCTTTTTCTTCTTCTTCTTTTTCTTGTTCTTCTACTTCCTATTCTACTGCTTCTCTATCTTCCTCTTCTTCTTCTTTTTGATCTTCTTCTTCTTCTTTTTCCTCGTCCTCGTCTTCTTCTTCGTTTTCTTCTTCTTCTTCTCTTTCTTCTTCTATATCTTCTTCTTCTTCATCGTCTTTTTCTTTTCCTTCTTTTTCTTCTTCTTCCTCTTCTTCTTCTTCTTGTTCTACTCCTCCATCTTCTTCTTCTCCTTCTGCTTCCTCTTCTTCATCATCATCTTCTCGGTGTACTTCTTCTTGTTCTTGTTCTTCTTCTTCTTCTTCTTCTTCTTCTTCTTCATCCAATTTCTTTTCTTCTTCTTTGTCTTCTTCTTCTTCCTCTTCATCTTTTTCTTCTTCTTTTGCAAATTATTAGTCTTCTTCTTCTTCGTCTTCTTCTTTTTCTTCTTCTCCTTCTTTTTCTTCATCTCCATCTTCTTCTTCTTTTACAATTTCTTCTTGTACTTCCACTTCTTCTTCTTCTTCTTCTTCTTCTTCCTCTTCCTCTTCTTCACCATCTTCTTCTTCTTCATCATCTTCTTCTTCTTCTTCTTCTTGCTCTTCTTCTTCTACTTCTTCTTCTTCCTCTTATTCTTCTTCTTCTTCTTCTTCTTCTTCTTCTTCTTTTTCTTCTTCTTCTTTTTCTTCTTCTTCTTTTTCTTCTTCTTCTTTTTATTCTTATTCTTATTATTCTTCTTGTTCTATTTCATCATCATCTTCTTTCTCTTCTTCTTCTTTCTCTTCTCCTTCTTAATCTTCTTCTTCTTCTTCTTCTTCATCTTCTTCTTCTTCTCCTACCTCTTCTTCTATTTTTGCTTCTTCTTCTTCTTCTTCTTCTTCCACATCTTCTTCTTCATCATCTTCTTCTTCTTCTTGTTCTTCTCCTCATTCTTCTTCTTTTTCTTCTTCTTCTTCTTCTTTTTCTTCTTCTTTATCTTGTTGTTTTTCCTCTTCTTCTTCTTATTCTTCTTCTCCTTGTTCTTCTTCTTATTTTTGTTATTATTATTCTATTCTTATTATTATTATACTCCTTCTTCAGGTTCTTCTTCTTCTTCTTCTTCTGGTCCATCTTCTTCTCGTTCTCCTTCTTCCTCTTCTTCTTCTCCTTGTTCGTCTTTTCCTTCATATTCCTCGTCCCCATCTTCTTCTTTTTCATTTCTTCTTCTTGTTCTTCTATACCTTCTTCTTCATCATCTTCTTCTTCTCCTTCTTCTTCTTCATCTTCTTTTTCTTCTTCTTCCTCAATGTTTTCTTCTTCTTTTTCTTCTTCGCCTTATTCTTCTTCTTTCTCTTCTTCTTCTTCTTCTTCTTCTTCTTCTTATTCTTCTTCCAATTCTTCCTGTTCAACTCCTTTTTCTTTGTCTTTTTCTTCACCTACTTCTTTTTTCCTCTTCTTTTTTTTCTTCGTCTTCCTCTTCTTCTTCAACATCCTCTTCTTGTCCCTCTTCTTCTTCTCCTCCTTCTCCTTCTTCTTCTTGTTCTTGTTCTTCTTCATTTTCTTCTTCTTCTCCATCATCATCGTCTTCCTTTTCTTTTTCTTTATCTTGTTCTTCTTCTTCTTCATATTATTGGTCTTCTTCTTCTTCTCCTTCTTTTTCTTCATCTCCATCTTCTTCTTCTAAAATTTCTTCTTCTAGTTCCGCTTCTTCTTCTTCTTCTTGTTCTTCTTCTTTTTCCTCTTTTTCACCATTTTCTCCCTCTTCATCATCATCATCTTATTCTTCTTCTTTCTCCTTTTTTCCTCTTGTTCTTCTTCTTCTTCTTCTTCTCCTTCTTCTTCTTCTTCATCATCTTGTTATTCTTATTCTTATTCTTATTATTCTTCTTCTTCCTTTTCATCATCTTCTTCTTCCTCTTCTCTTTCTTAATCTTCTTCATCTTCTTCTTCTTCTACATCTTCATCTTCATCTTCATCTTCTTCATATTCTACCTCTCCTTCTACTTCTGCTTCTTCTTCTTCATCTTCATCTTCTTCCTCATCTTCTTCTTCATCATCATCGTCATCTTCTTCTTCTTCTTCTTCTTTTTCTTCTTCTTCTTCTTCTTCTTCTTTATCTTCTAATTCTTTCACTGCTTCTTCTTTTTCTTCTTCT
>JAIUJO010003730.1:12500-25000 GCA_023846275.1 Vanilla planifolia
TTATTATTATTATTACTATTATTACTGTTAGTCTTTTTTCTTCTTCTTTTTCTTCTTCTTCTTTTTCTACTTCTTCTTCTTCTTCTTCTTCTACTTTTTTCTTCTCCTTTGCCTTCTTCTTCTTCGTCGTGTTGTTCTTCCTCATGTTCTCGTCCTTCTTCTTCTTCATCTTCTTCTTCTTTTTCTAGTTCTTTTTCCACTTCTTCTTAGTCATCATCATCTTCTTCTTCTTTTTCTTTTTCTTGTTCTTCATCTTCATCATCTTCTTCTTCCTCTTCTTCCTCTTTTACTTCTTTATCTTCTTCTTCTTCTTCTCAATCTTCTTCTTCTTCCACTTCTTCTTCTACGTCGCATTCTTTTTGTTCATGTTCATCTACTTCTACTTCTTCTTTTTTCCTCTTCTTCCTCTTCTTCCACTTCTTCTTCTCCTTCTTCTTGCTCTGCAACTTTAACTTTCTCTTCTTGTACTTCTTCTTCCTTTTCGCCTTCTTCTTCTTCCTCTTCCTTTTCTTTTTCTTCTTCTTCTTCTTCTTCTTCCACTTAATCATCTTCTTCTTCTTCTTTTTCTTCTTCATATTCTTATTCTTCTCCATCTTCTTCATCATTATATTCTTCTTCTTCTTCTTTTTCTTCTACTTCATCATCATCATCTTCTTCTTCTTCTTGTCCATCTTCCTCTTCTACTTCTTTCTCTTGTTGTTGTTGTTGTTCTTCTTCTTCTTCTTCTTCTTAATCTTCTCCTTCTTCCACTTCTTCTTCTACTTCATCATCTTCTTCTTCTACTTCTTTGTTTTCTTCTTCTTCTTCTTCTTCATCTCCTTCCTCTTCTTTTTCTTCTTCTTTTTGTTCTCCTTCCTCTTTTTTTTTTTTCTTGTTCTTCTTCTTCTTCTTCTTCTCCTTCTTCTTATTCCACTTCTTCTTCTACATCTTGTTCTTTTTCTTCATCATCTTCTCCATCTACTTCTTCTTTTTCCTCTTCTTCCCCTTCTTCCTCTTCTTCTTCTTCTTCTTCCTCTACTACTTTAACTTTCTCTCCTGGTGCTTCTTCTTCTTTTTCTTTGTCTTCTTCTTCCTCTTCCTTTTCTTTTTGTTCTTCGTTCGCTTCCACTTAATCATCCTCTTCTTCTTCATCATCTTCTTCTTCTTCTTTTTCTTATTCTTATTCTTCTTCATCTTATTCATCATTATATTCTTCTTCCTCTTTTTCTTCTTCTTCATCATCTTCTTCTTCTTCTTCTTCTTCCTCTTCTTCTTCTTCTTCTCTTCATCATTTTCTTCTTCTTCTTCTTCTTCTTCTTCTTCTTCTTCTACTTCCTCTTATTGTTGGTATTCTTCTTCTTCTTCTTGTTAATCTTCTCCTTCTTCTTCTTCTTAATCTTCTCATTCTTCTTCTTCTTCTTCTACTTCATCTTCTTCATCTTCTACTTCTTTTTCTTCTTCTTCTTCTTCTTCTTCTTCCTCTTCTTCTTTCTCTTCCTCTTGTTTTTCTTCTTCTTCTCCTCCTTCTTCTTCTTCCTCTTCTTCTTCTTTTTCTTCTTCTTCTTCATTTTCTTCTTCTTCATCTTCTTCTTCTTCTTCTTCCTCTTTCTCTTGTTCTTCTTCTTCTCATTCTCATTCTTGTTCTTCTTCTTCTTCTTCTTCTCTTCTTCTTCTTCTTCATCATCATCTTCTTCATATCCCTCTTACTCTTCTTCTTCTTCGTCTGCTTCTTCTTCATCTAGTTCTTCTTCTTCTTCCTCTTCTTCTTGTTGTTCCTGTTCTTCTTCTTCTTCTTCTATTTCTTCTTCTTCTTCTTCTTCTTCTTCTTCTTCTTCTTCTCCTTCTTCTTCTTCTTAATCTTTTTATTCTCTCTTCTTCTTCTTCTTCTTCTTCTTCTCCTTCTTCTTCTTCTTCTTCTTAATCTTCTTCTTCTTCTTAATCTTCTTTTTCTTCTTCTTCTCCTCCTCCTTCTTCCTTTTCTTCTTCTACTTCTTCATTTTCTACTTGTTCTTCTTCTCCTTCTTCTTCAACTTCTTCTCTCACTTCTTCTTCTTCCTTTTCTTCTTATTCTTGTTCTTCTTTTTCTTGTTCTTTCTATTCTTCTTCCACTTTGTCTTCATCTCCTTTTTTTCTTCATCTTCTACTTCTTCTACTGCTTCTTCTTCTTCCTCTTGTTCTTCTTCTTCTTCTTCCTCTTCTCTTTTAACTTCCTCTTTTTGTCATTTTTATTCTTCTTCTTCTTCTTCTTCTTCTTCTTCCTCTTCTCCTCCTCCTTCTTCTTCTTCTACATCTTCTACTTGTACTTCTTCTTCTTCTTCTTTTTTTCCTCTTCCTTTTCTTCTTTTTCTTCTTCTTCTCCTTCCTCTTTATCTTCTTCATCTTCTTCCTCCTCATGTTCTTCTTCTTCTTTTTCTTCTTCTTCTTCATCTTCTTTTTCTTCTTATTTGTCTTCTTCCTCTACTTCTTCTTCTTCTTCTCCTCGTTCTTCTACTTCTTCTTCTTCTTCTTTTTCTTCTTATTCTTCTTCTTCCTCTACTTCTTCGTATTCCTCTTCTTCTTCTTCTTCTTCTTCTTCATCTTCTTCTTCCACTTCTACTTCTTCTTCCACTTCTTTTTTCTTCTTCCTCTTCTCCACCTTCTTCTTCTTCTTCTACTATATTTCTTCTTCTTCTTCTCTTTCTTCTTCTTCTTCAACACCATCTTCTTCTCTTTTTCTTCTTCTTTTTCTTTTCATTCTTATTCTTCTTCTTCTTCTTCTTCTTCTTTTCCTTCTTCTTCCTCCACCTCTTCCTTTTCTTCTCCTTCTTCTTCTTCTTCTACTTCTTCTTCTTCTTCTTCTTATACTTCTTCTTGTTCTTCCTCTTCTTCTTTTCTTTTTTTTCCTCATCTTCTTCAACTTCCTCTTCTTTTCCTTCTTCTCCTTCTTTTTGTTCCCATTTAACTTCATCTTTTTTCTTCTTCATCTTCTTCTTCTTCATGTACTTGTTGTTCTTCTTCCTTCTTCCTCTTATTCTTCCTCTTCAACTTCTTCTTCTTCTTCTTTTTCTTCTCCTTCTCCTTCTAATTCTTCTTTTTGTTCTTCTTCATCTTCTTCCTCTTCATATTCTTGTTCTTCTTCTTCTTCTTCTTCTACTTCTTTTTCTTCCTCTTCTTCTTCTTCTTCTTTTTCTTCTACTTCTTCTTCATTTTCTTCTCCTCCTCCATTTTCTTCTTTTTCTTCATCTTCATCATCATTTTCTTCTTCTTCTTCTTCTTATTGTTCTTTTATTTCTTCTCCATTTTCTTATAATTAATATTTTTATAATAGTTATTATTATTAAATTTTATTAGTATTATTTTTATTATTACTATTATTATTATTATTATTATTGTTGTTATTCTTCTTCTTCTTCTTTTTCTTCTTCTTCTCCTTCTTCTTCTAAATCTTTTTTCTTCTACTTCATTGGCTTCTTCTTCTTCTTTTTTCTCTTGTTCTTCTTATTCTTATTCTTCTTCTTCTTGTTATTCTTCTTCTTCTTCTTCATCATCATCTTCTTCTTCTTCTTCTTCTTCTCCTTCTTCTTCATCTACTATTACTACTTCTTCCTCTATTTCATCATTATCATCAACTTTTTCTTCTTCTTCTTCTTCTTCTTCTTCTTCTTCTCCATCATGTTCTTCATCTTCTTTTTGTTCTTCTTCCTATAGTTCTTATTCTTCTTCTTCTTTTTCTTCACCTTCATCTTCTTCTACCTCTTCTTCTTTTTCTTCATCTTCTTCTTTTTTCTTCTTCTTCTTCTTCCTCTTCTTCTTCTTAATCTTCTTCTTCTTCTTCTCCATCTTCTTCTTCAACTTTTTCCTCTTCTTTTTATACTTCTTCTTTTTTCTACTTCTTTTTCACCTTCTTCTTCTTCTCCTTCTTCTTCTTCCTCTTCTTCTTCTTCTTCTTCTTCTTCCACTTCTTTTTCTTCTTGTTCTTCTTCTTCAACTCCTTCTTTGTCTCCTTTTTTTTTCTTCATCTTCTACTTCTTTTACTCTTTCTTCTTCTCTTTCATCATCATCATCTTCTTCTTCCTCTTCTCCTTTAATTTCATCTTCTTGTTGTTCTTCATGTTTCTACTTCTTCTTCTTTTTCTTATCCTCCTCTTCTTGTTCTACTTGATCTTCTTCTCATACTTCTTCTTCTTCTTCTTCTTCCTCTTCCTTTTCTTCTTTTTTTCTTCCTCCTCTTTATCTTCTTCTTGTTCACATTCTTCTTCTTTTGCTTCATGTTTTTCTTCTTCTCTTTATTTAACCTTTATTTATCCTTAACTTCTCCTTCTTCATCCTCTCCTTCTTCTACTTCTACTTCTTCTACTTCTCCTTCTTATTCTTATTCTTCTTCTTCCTCTACTTCTCAAAATTCTACTTTTTCTTCTTCTTCTTCCTCTTTTCTTCTTCCTCCTGTTGTTTAACTTTTTTTTCTTCTTCTCCATCTTCTTCTTCTTCATCTTCTCCTTCTATTTCTCCTTCTTCTTCTTCTTCTTCTTCTTCTTCTTCCTCCTCCTCCTCCTCCTCTTCATCTTCTTCCTCTTTTTCTTCCTCTTCTTTTTCTTCTTCTACTTCTCCTTTTTCTTCTTCTTCCTCTTCTTCTTCTTCTTCTTTTTCCACTTCATCTTCTTTGTCTCTTTCCTTTTCTTCGTAATCTTCTTCTTCTACTTCTTCTTGGTCTTCCTCTTCTTCTTTTCCTCCTTCTTCTTCTTCTTCTCCTTTAAGTTAATCTTCATCATGTACTTCTTCTTCATCTTCTTCTTCATCTTTCTCTTCCTTTTCTTCATCTTCCCGTCATTCTTCCTCTTCATCTTCCTCTTCTTCTTCTTCTTCTCCTTCTAGTTCTTCATCTTGTTGTTATGCTTCTTCTTCTTCTTCTTCATATTCTTATTCTTCTTCTCTTTGTTCTTCATTGCCTTCATCTTCTTCTTTTTCTTCCTCTTCATATTCTGCTTCTTTTTCCTCTTCTTCTTCTATGTCTGCCTCTTCTTCTTCTTCTTCTTCTTCTTCTTCTTTCTTCGCCTATTCTTCATCTTCTTTTTCTTCTTCTTTTTTTTTCTTCTTACTCTACTTCTTCTTCTTCATCTTCTTCTTCTACTTCTTTTCCTTCTTCTTCTTCCTTTTCTTCTTCTTCTTTTTCTTCTTCTTCTTCTTCTTATTTCTCTTACTCTTCTTTTTCTTCATCTTCAACATCTTCATCTTCTTCTTCTTCTTTTTCATCATCTGCTTCATCTTTTGCCTCTTCTTTGCCAACTTGCATTTCTTCATCTTCTTCTTCTTCTTCTTCAACATGACTTTCTTCGTCTTCTTCTTCAACTTCACCTTCTTCTTCTTCTACTTCTTCCTCTTTAACTACTTCTTCTTCTTCTTGTTCTTCTTCATCATCATCTTCTTCTTCTGCCTCAACTTCTTTCTTACTTTCTTCTTCTTATGTTTCTTCTTCTTTGTCTTCTTCCATTCTTCTTCTTCTTCTTCTACTTCTTCTACTACTTCATCCTCTTTTTTTTCTCCTTCTTCTTGTTCAACTTCTTGTTCCTCTTCCACTTCTTCTTCTTCTTCTTCCTCTTCTTCTTCTTCTTGTAATTCTTTTATTTCTTCTTCTTCATCTTCTTCTACTTCCTCTTCCTTTTCTTCTTCTTCTTCTTCATATTCGTATTCTTATCCTTCTTCTTCTCATTCATCATCAACTTCTTCATCTTCTTCATCTTCTTTTTCTTCCTGTCCTTCTACTTCTATTTCTCCTTTTTCTTCTTCTTCTTCTTCTTCTTCTTCTTCTTCTTCTTCCTCTCCTTTTGCTTTTACTTGTTCTTCTACTTCTTCTTTGTCTTCTTCTTCTTCAACTTCATCATCTTCTTCCTCTTCTTCTTCTTCCATCACTTCTTCTCCTTCTTCCTCTTCTTTCTTTTCTTGTTCTCCTTGATTTTCTTCTTCACCTCCGTCTTATAATTCTTCTTCCTCTTCTTTTTCTTCTTCTTCTTCTTCTTCCTCTTCCTTTCCTTCTTCTTCTTCCTCTCATCTTCATCCTCTTCTCTTTTAACTTCTACTTTTTATCCTTTTTATTCTTCTTCTCCATCTTCTTTTTCTTCTTCTTCATCTTCTTCTTGTACTTCTTCTTCTTCCTCTTCATTTTCTTCTTGTTCTTCTTCTTCTTCTTCTTCTTCATATCCTTCTTCTTTTTTTTCTTCATCTTCTTCTTCTTCTTCTTTTTCTTCTTCCTCTACTACTTCTTCTTCCTCTCCTTCTTCTACTTCTTCTTCTTCTTCTTCTTCTTCGTTTTCTTCTAATTCTTCCTCTTCCTTTACTTCAAATTCCATTCTTCTTCTTCTTCTTCTACTTGTATTTCTACTTCTTCTTCCACTTCTTCTTCTTCTTCTTTCTCCTCTTTTTCATCTTTTTCTTCTTCTTCTTTTCCACCTTCTTCTTTTTCTTCTTCTTTTATATCTTCCTCTTCTTCTCAATCTTCTTCCTCTTTTTCTTCTTCTTTTTCCTATCCTTCTTATTCTTCTTCTTATTCTTCTTCTTTTTGTTCTTCTTCCTCCTTTTCCTTTTCTTCTTCTACTTCTTCTTCATCTTCTACTTTTCGTACTTCTTCATCGTCATCATCATCTTCAAAATTCTTCTTCTTCTTGAACTTCCTTTTTGTCTCCATCTTTTTCTTCGTCTTCTTCTTCTTCAACTTCTTCTTGTTCTTCCTCTTCTTCTTTTCCTTCTTCCTCATCTTCTTAAACTTCCTCTACTTGGCCTTGTTCTCCTCCTTCCTCTTCTTCTCCTTTAACTTCATCTTTTTCTTCCTCTTCTTCTTCTTCTTCTTATTCTTGTTCAATTGCTTCTTCTTCTTCTCCTTCTTTTTCTTCTTCATCTTCTTCTTCTTATTCTTCTACTTTTTCTTCTTGTAATTTTGTGGTTGTTACTGTTATTGTAGTTATTCTTCTTCTCCTTCTTTATCTTCTACAACTTCTTCATCTTCTTCTGCTTCTTCTTCTTCTTCTCTCACTACTTCCTCTCGTTCTTCTTCTACTACTCCTTCTTCTTCTTCTTCATCTTCTTCTTCTTCTTCTTTTTCTTCTTCTTCTTCTAGTTCTTGCTCTTTCCCTTCTTCTTCTTCTTCTCCTTTTTCTTCATCTACTATAGCTACTTCTTCTTCTTCTCCTATTTGTTCTTCTTCTTGTTCTTCATCTTCTTATTCTTCTTCTTCTTCCTCTTCTTCTTACTCTTCTTATTCTTCTTCTTCTTCTTCTTCTTCTTCTGCTTCTTATTTTTCTCCGTCTTCTTCTTTTTCTTCTACTTCTTCTTCTTCTTCTTTGTCTTCTTGTTTCCCTTCTTCTACTTCTTCTCTTTCTTCTTCTTCTTCTTGTTCTTCTTCTTCTACTTCATCTTCTTCTTCTTCTTTTTCTTCTTTATCTTCTTCTCCTTCTTCTTCTTCATCTTCTTCGTCATCATCATCTTCGTCTTCTACTACTTCTTCTTTCTCCTCTTCTTCCTATTCTTCCTCTTCTTCTTCTTCATCTTCTTCTACCTCTATTACTTCAACTTTCTCTTCTTGCACTTGATCTTCTTCTTCTTCTTCTTCTTCCTTTTCTTTTTCTTTCTCTTCTACTTCTTCTTCCACTTAATCATCTACTTCTTCTTCTCCTTCTTCATATTATTCTTCTTCTTCTTCATCATCATCATCATCATGTTCTTCTTCATTTTCTTCTTCTTCTTCTTCTTCTTCTTCTTCTTCCTCTTCTTCTTCTTCTTATTCTCATTCTTGTTCTTCTTCCTCTCCTTCTTCTCTTCTTCTTCTTCTCTTCATCATCATCTTCTTCATATCAATCTTCTTCTTCTTCTTCTTTGTCTTCTTCTTCTTCCTCTAGTTCTACTTCTTCTTCCTCTTCTGCTTCTTCTTCTTCTTCTTTTTCTTCTTCTTCTTGTCCTCCTTCTTCTTCTTCTTCTCATTCTTCTCCTTCTTCTTCTTCTTAATCTTTTTCTTTTCTCTTCTTCTTCTTCTTGTTCTTCTTCTCCTTCTTCTTCTTCTTCTTAATCTTCTTCTTCTTCTTAATCTTCTTCTTCTTCTTAATCTTCTTTTTCTTCTTCTCCTCCTCCTTCTTCTTCCTATTCCACTTCAACTTCTTCATTTTCTACTTGTTCTTCTTCTCTCTTCTTCTTCTACTTCTTCTCTCTCTTCTTCTTCTTCCTTTTCTTCTTATTCTTGTCGTCTTTTTCTTGTTCTTCATATTCTTCTTCCACTTTGTCTTCATCTCCTTTTTTTCTTCATATTCTACTTCTTCTACTGCTTCTTCTTCATCCTCTTATTCTTCTTCTTCTTCTTCCTCTTCTCTTTTAACTTCCTCTTTTCGTCCTTTTTATTCGTCTCCTTCTTCTTCTTCTTCTTATTCATCTTCCACTTGTACTTCTTCTTCTTCTTCTTCTTTTTTCCTCTTCCTTTTCTTCTTTTTCCTCTTCTTCTTCTTCCTCTTTATCTTCTTCATCGTCTTCTTCTTCATGTTCTTCTTCTTCTTTTTCTTCTTCTTCTTCATCTTCTTTTTCTTCTTATTTGTCTTCTTCCACTACTTCTCCTTCTTCTTCTCCTCGTTCTTCTACTTCTTATCCTTCTTCTTTTTCTTCTTATTCTTTTTCTTCCTCTACTTCTTCATATTCCTCTTCTTCTTCTTCTTCTTCTTCTTCTTCTTCTTCATCTTCTTCTTCCACTTCTACTTCTTCTTCCACTTCTTTTTTTTCTTCCTCTTCTCCACCTTTTTCTTCTTCTTCTACTATTTCTTCTTCTTCTTCTATTTCTTCATCTTCTTCAACACCTTCTTCTTCTTTTTCTTTTAATTCTTCTTCTTCTTCTTCTTCTTCTTCCTCCTCCTCCTCCTCCTCTTTCTTTTCCTCTCCTTTTCCTTCTTCCTCTTCTTTTTGTTCTTCTTCTACTTCTCCTTCTTCTTCTTCTTCTACTACTTCTTCTTGTTCTTCCTCTTCTTCTTTTCTTCCTTCTTCCTCACCTTCTTCATCTTCCTCTTCTTTTCCTTCTTCTCCTTCTTTTCCTTCCCATTTAACTTCATCTTCTTCTTCTTCATCTTCATCATGTACTTGTTTTTTGTTCTTCTTCTTCTTTTTCTTCTCCTGCTCCTTCTAATTCTTCTTTTTGTTCTTCTTCATCTTCTTCCTCTTCATATTCTTATTCTTCTTCTTCTTCTTCTTCTTCTTCTTCTGCTTCTTTTTCTTCCTCTTCTTCTTCTTCTTCTTTTTCTTCATCTTCTTCTTCATTTTCTTCTCCTCCTCCGTTTTCTTCTTTTTCTTCATCTTCATCATCATTTTCTTCTTCTTCTTCTTATTGTTCGTCTATTTCTTCTCCATTTTCTTATAATTATTATTTTTCAAATTGTTATTATTATTAAATTTATTAGTATTATTATTATTAATATTACTATTATTATTATTATTATTGTTGTTATTCTTCTTCTTCTTCTACTTCTTCTAAATCTTTTTCTTCTTCTTCTTCTTTGGCTTCTTCTTCTTCTTTTTTCTCTTGTTCTTCTTATTCTTATTCTTCTTCTTCTTCTCCTTATTCTTTTTCTTCTTCTTCTTCTTCTTCTTCTTCTTCTTCTTCTTCTTCTTCTCCTTCTTCTTCATCTACTATTACTACTTCTTCTTCTTCTATTTCATCATCATCATCAACTTTTTCTTCTTGTTCTTCTTCTTCTTCTTCTCCATCATGTTCTTCATCTTCTTTTTATTCTTCTTCTTCTTTTTCTTCATCTTCATCTTCTTCTATCTCTTCTTCTTCTTCCTCTACCTCTTCTCCATTAACTTCCTATTCTTGACCTTCTTCTTCTTCTTCTTCCTCTTCTTTTTCTTCTACTTCTTCTGCTTCTTGTTCTTCTTCATTTTCATCTTCTACTTCTTCTTCTCCTTTTTCTTCCTCTTCCCTTTCTTCTTCTACTTGTTCTTCTTCTTCCTCTTCATTGCAGTCATCTTCTTTTTCTTCTTCATCATATTTGTATTCTTCTTCTTTTTCTTCTTTAGCTTCTTCTTTTCTTCTTTTTCTTCTTCTTCTTCTGCCTCTTCTTCTTCTACTTTTTCTTCTTTTCTTCTTCTTGTTCCTCTCCTTCTTCTAATTCTTATTATTATTATTATTATTTTTGTTATTCTTATTCTTATTCTTATTATTCTTATTATTATTATTATTATTCATATTCTTCTTCTTCTTTTCTTTTACCTCTTCTTCAACTTTTTTTTCTTCTTCTTCTACTACTTCATCTTGTTTATTTTCTTAATCTTCTTCTTCGTATTAGACTTCTTATTATTATTATTTTTATTATTCTACTTCTTCTACTTCTTCATCTTCTTATACTTCTTCTCTTCTCCTTCTTCTCGATCTTCAACTTCTTCATCATCATCTTCTTCTACTACTTCCTTTTCCTTATCTTCTTCTTCTTCTTCTACCTCTTCATCTTCTTCTTTTTCTTTATATTCTTCTCTCATCTTCTTCTTCATCATCTACTTCTTCTTCTTCATAATCCTCCTCCTCTCGTCCTCCTCCTCCTTCTTCTTCTTCTTCTTATCCTTCTTATTCTTCTTCTTCTTTTTCTTCTTCTTCTTCTTCTTCTTCTTCTTCTTCTTCTTATTCTTCTTCTTCTTATTTTTCTTCATCTTCATAATCTTCTTCTACCTCCTCTTCTTCTTCTATTTCTACTTCTTCTTCTTCTTCTTCTTCTACTTTTTCTTCTTCTACATCTTCTTCTTATTCTTTTTCTTCATATCCTTATTCTTCTTCTTCTTCTTCCTCTTCTTCATTTTATTTTCTTCTTATTCATGATCTTCTTCTTCTTTCTCTTCTTCTTCTATTTTTGCTACTTTTTCTTTTTCCTCTTCTTCTTCCTATTTTTTTCCTCTTCTTCTACTTCTTATTTTTTTTTATTATTATTATTCTTTTTCATCTTTTCTTCTTCTTCTTCTTCATCTTCATCATCATCTTCTTTTTCTTCTTAACAAAATTTGCTTCTTCTTCTTCTTCTTCACCTTCATCATCATCTTCTTCATCTTCTTCTTTTTCATCATCATCACCATCATCTTCTCCTTCTTCTTCTTCTTCTTTCGGTACTTCTTCTACCTTTACTTCTACTTCTTCATCTCTTCATCCTCGATTTTCTTCTTCTTCTTCTTCTTCGACTTCATCATCATCTCCATCATCGTCTTATTGTTACTATTATTATTATTATTATTGTTATTCTTTTTCTTCTTCTTCTTCTTCTTCTTCTTCTTCTTCCTCTTCATCTTCTACTTCTACTTCTTCTTCTTCTGCTTCTTCTTCTTCTTCTTCTTCTTCTTCTTCTTCTTCTACTACTTCTTCTCTTTCTTCTTCTTCTTCTTCCTCCTCCTCCTCTTGTTCTTCTTCTTCTTCTTCTTCTTTTTCTTCATCTTCTTCTTCTTCTACTTCCTCTTGTTCTTCATATTCTTGCTTCCTCTTCTTCTTCTTCATCATCTTCTTCCTCTTCTCCTTCAGCTTCCTCTTCTTGTTCTTTTTCCTCTTCTTCATCTTCTTCTTTTTCTTCTTCTACTACTTATTCTCCATCTTTTTCTTCTTCTTCATGATCTTCACTTACTTCTTCTTCTATTTCTTCTTCTTCCTCTTCCTTTTGTTCTTCTTCTTCTTCTTTTTCTTCCTCTTCATCACATCTACTTGTTCTTCTTCTTCATAATAATCTTATTCTTCTTCCCCTTCTTCTTCATTTTCATTACTTCTACTTCTTCTTTCGCTTCTTTATCTTCTTCATTTTCTAACTCTTCTTCTTCTACTTTTTCTTCTTCTTATTCTTCTACTACATCTTCTTCCTCCTCTTCTTCTTCTTCAACGTCTTCTTCTTCTTCTTCTTCTTCTGCAACATCTTCTTCTTCTTCCTTTATTCTTCTTCTTCTTCTTCCTCTTCTTCTTCTTCTTTTCTTCTTCTTCTTCTTCATCATCTCCTTCTTCTTATTCTTCATTTTCTTCCTTTTCCTCTAGTTTTCCTTCTTCTTCTTCTTCTTCTTCAACTTGTTCTTCTTCTTCTTCTTCTTCTTCCTTTTCCAAATGTACTTCTTCTTCTTCTTCCTCTCCTTCTCTTTCTTCTTCTTCTTCTTCATCTTCTTTTTTGCTTCTTTTCATGATCTTCTTCTTCTTCTTCCTCTTCCTTGTTTTCTTCTTCTTTTTTTTCTTCTTTTTCTTCCTCTTCGTCTTCCTCTTCTTCTTCTTCATCTTCCTTTTCTTCTTCTTCATTATCATCATCATCATCTTCTTCTTCATCTTCTTCTTTCGATTCGTCTTCTTCTTCCTTTTCTTCTTCTTTTTCTTCTTCTTCTTCTTTTACTTTGTCTTCTTCTTATTCTTCATCTTATTCTTCTTCGTCTTGTTCTTCTTCTTCTTATTATTGTTCTTCTATTTCTTCTTCATCTTCTTCTTCTTCTTCTTTTACTTCTTCTTCTTCTTCTGCTTCTTCTTCTTCTTCTTCTTCTTTTTCTTCTTCCTCTTCTTCTTCTACTTGTTCTTCTCC
>JAIUJO010003730.1:35000-37500 GCA_023846275.1 Vanilla planifolia
TCCTTCTTCTTCTTCTCCTTCTTCTTCTTCTTCTTCTTTTTCTTCTTCCTCTACTTCTTCTTCTCCTTCTTCTTCATGTTCTTCCTTTTCTTCTTGAACTACTTCTTTTTCTTAATCTTCTTCTTCTTCCTCTTCCTTTTCTTCTTCTTCTTCTTCTTCATCTTTTTCTTCTTTTTTTTTTCTTTCTATTCATCATCATCACCTTCTTCTTCTTTTTCATCATATTCCTATTCTTCTTCTTCTTCATTTTCTCCTCTTCTTCTTTTTCTTCTTCTTCTCATTCAACTTCTTCTTCCACCTCTACTTCGTCTTCTTCTTTTTCTTCTTCTTCTTCTTCTTCCTCTTCTGTTTCTTCATCATCATCTTCTAATTCTTTTACTTGTTCTTCTTCTTCTTCCTCCTCCTCTTATTCTCCTTCTTCGTCTTCTTCTCCTCTTTTCCTTCCTCTTCTTCAACTTCATCATCATCTTCTTCTTCTTCTTCTTCTTCTATTACTTCTTCTTCTTCTTCCTCTTCTTCTTCTCCTACTTCTTCTCGTTCTTAAACTTCTTCATCAACTTCTTCTTGTACTTCTTCTTCATCTTCTTTAACTTCTTCCTCTTCCTTTTCTTCTTCTTCTTCCTCTTCTTCTTCTTCTATCTCTTCATATTCTTCTTTTTTTTCTTCTTCTTCATCATCTTCTTCTTCTTCTCCATCTTCTTCTTCTTCTTCTTCTTCTTCTTCTTCCTCATCTCCTTCATCTTCTTGTTCTTGTTCTTTTTCTTCTTCTCCTTCTTCTTCTCCTTCTTCTTCTTCTTCTTATCGTTCTTCTTCTTCTTCTAATTGTTCTTCTCCTTCTTCTTCATCTTCTTATTCTTCTTCTACATCATCATCTTCTTCTTCTACTTATTATTATTATTATTATTATAATTTTTATTATTAATATTATTATTATTTTTCTACTTCTTCTTTTTCTTCTTCTTCTTCTTCTTTCCGTTCTTCTTATTCAGCTTCTTCTTCTTAATCTTCTTCTTCTTCTTCTTCTACTTGTATTCATTCTTTTTCATCTACTCTTATGACTTCTTCTTCCTCCTCTATTTCATCTTCATCATCATCATCTTCTTCTTCTTCTTCTTCACCTTCTTCTACTTCTACATCTTGTCCATCTTCTTCTTCTACTTCATCGTGCTCTTCTTCTTCTTCTTCTTGTTCTTCTTCTTCTTCTTCTTCCTCTTGTCCTTGTACTTCTTTCTTTTTCTTCTTCTTCTTACTCTTCCTCTTCTTCTTCATCTTCTTCCTCTTCTACTTCAACTTCCTCTTCTTTTCCTTCTTCTTCTTCCTCCTTCTCTTCTTCTTCTTTCTCTTCTTCTACTTTTCTTCTCCTTCTTATTCTTCTTCTTCTTCATTTTCTTCTTGTACTTCTTCTTGTTCTTCTTCTTCCTCTTCCTTTTCTTCTTCTTTTTCTTCATCTTCCTCTTCTCCATCAACTTCCCCTTCTTGTCCTTCTTCTTCTTCTTCCTCTTTTTCTTCTTCTCCTCCTTCTTCTTGTCCCACTTCTACTTCTTCATCTTCTTCTTGTACTTCTTCTTCTTCTTCTTTTATGTCTTCTTCTTTTTCTTCATATTCTTATAAACTTTTGCATCTTCTTCTTCTTCTTCTTCTTCTTCATCTTCTTCTTCTTCTTCTTCTTCTTCAACATCTTCTTCTTATTATTATTATTATTATGTTTCTCCTTCTTCCTCTTCTTCTTCTTCTTCTTCGCCATCTTCTTATTCGTCACCTTCTTTTTATTCGTCTTCATCTTCTTCTTCGTCTTCTTCCTCTTCCTCTTCTTCTTCTTCTTCTTCCTCTTCTCCATAACTTCCTCTTCTGGTCCTTCTCCTTCTACTTCATCTTCTTCTCCTCATTCTTCTTGTCCTTCTTCTTCTTCTTCTTCATGTTCTTCTTGTACTTCTTCTTAATCTTCTTCTTCTTCTTCTTCTTCTTCTTCTATTTCTTCAACTTTCTTATAAACTTCTTTCTCTTCTTCTTCTTCTTTCTTTTTCCTCTTCTTCTTCATCTTCTGGTTGTTCTTCTTTTTCTTCTTCTTCTTCCTCTTGTTCTTCTTTTCTTCTTCTTTTTCTTCATCTTCTTTTTCTACTTCTTCTTCTTCTTCTTCTTTCTATTCTTCTTCTTCTTCTTCTTCTTCTTCCTCATCTCCTTCAACTTCCTCTTTTATTCCTTCTTCTTCTTCTTCTTCTTCTTCTTCTTCTTATTCTTCTTCTTCTTCTTACTTTTCTTCTTGAACTACTTCTTCATCTTCTTCTTCTTCTTCCTCCTCCTTTTCTTCTTCTTCTTCTTCTTCTTCTTCTTCTTTCTATTCAGCATCATCACCTTCTTCTTCTTTTTCATCATACTCCTATTCTTCTTCTTCTTCTTCTTCATTTCTTCTCCTCTTCTTTTTCTTCTTCTTCTCCTACCTCTTCTTCTTCTTCTTCTTCTTCTTCTTCTTCCTCTTCTTCTTCTTCAACATCACCTTCTA
>JAIUJO010003730.1:42500-52500 GCA_023846275.1 Vanilla planifolia
AAGTATGCCATGACCTCATAGCCCTTAGAGACCATTATTTTAGACATCTAAAATACATGGCTTGATTTAATTAATTAGTAACAATTTTACTTAAAATTAAGCTCAAATAAAATATACACATTTATGCTTGACTCATCAAACACAAGGGTGTAACAATCTCCCACTTTTGATGATGGCAAGACATAAATGTTTTAAATAAAAATTAGTGTTTAAAATACAATTCATATGGAGAAAAAATATGCTCCCCCTATCTTGATGCATATTTTGATGCTCCCCCTGACTTCTAACTATTCTCCCCCTTTGACACCATCAAAAGGGAGTGAACCCTAAGCAATGTCTAAAATTCCTAATTGTTCTCTCAATGTTTGAAATTGCTCCGATGGTAAGGGTTTGGTAAAATTGTCACCCAATTCAAGCTTAGTAGGAACATACTCTAATTCTACTAATCCTTTGGCCACTTGGTCTCTAATAAAGTGATATCTAACATCTATGTGCTTAGTCCTAGAATGATGAACTTGATTCTTAGCTAATGCACTAGTATTGTCAATTCTAATAGGTATATGTGCGACTTCTAAACCATAGTCTTGAAGTTGTTGTCTTAACCATAGTACTTGAGCAACACAACTTCCAGCTGCAACATATTCAGCTTTTGTTGTTGACAAGGCTATACAATTTTTTTTTTGCTTGACCATGAAACAAGATAATGTCCTAAAAATTGACATGTTCCTAATGTGCTACTCCTATCCACTCTAGATCCTCCAAAATCTGAATCTGTATAGACAACGAGCTCACAAGAGAGTTCATTTCTAGGATACCATAATCCTAGTGTCATGGTTCCCTTCAAATATTTGAAAATTGCTTTAACAACTTTCAAATGACTTTCCTTTGGCACATAATCCAACACTAAATAAAATGATAGGTCTACTAGCTGTAAGGTATAATAAAGATCCTATAAGTCCTCTATAAAATTTTTGATCTATTGTTTTCCCTTGTTCATCTAGATCTAAATGAATGGATTGATTCATGGGAATTTTCCTAATTTTCATATTCTCATAGCCATATTTTTTAAATATTTCTTTCAAGTATTTTATTTTAGAAATGAAAATACCATCTTTTAGTTGTTTTATTTGTAGCCCTAAGAAGAAATTTAGCTCACCCATCATACTCATTTCAAATTCCTTAGTCATAAGATCTCCAAATTCTCTACACATTTCTTCTTTTGTGCTACCAAAAAAAATATCATCAACATAAATTTGAACAATTAATAAATCATCTCCTAATGACTTTAGAAATAATCTAGTATCCAATTTACCTTTTCTAAAGCCACTATCTACTAGATAGTTACTCAACCTATGGTACCATGCACGTGGAGCTTGCTTAAGGCTGTAAAGAGCTTTCTTAAGCTTATAAACATAATTACTTAGTGCATGATCCTCAAAACCTGGGGGTTGTTCTACAAACACATCTTCTTCTATTATCCCATTCAAGAAAGCACTTTTTACATCCATTTGAAACAACCTAAAGTTTTTATAACATGAATATGCTAGAAGTAATCTAATTGCTTATAACCTAGCTACGAGTGCAAATGAATCCTCAAAATCAATACCTTCTATTTGACTATATCCCTTAGCAATAAGTCTAGCCTTATTCCTAATTATTACACAATTTTCATCTAATTTATTTTTATAGACCCATCTAGCACCAATTACTTGTTGATCACTAGGTCTTGGTACTAATTCCCGAACTTGATTTCTTTCAAATTGGTCTAACTCTTCATTCATAGCTTGAACCCAATAATCATCTACAAGGGCTTCTTTTATAGAACTGGGTTCAAAAAATGACACAAAGGCCCTATAATCTATATCTCTAATTGAAGCTCTAGTCTTCACTCCTTGGTTCACATCTCCTATAATCAAATCCTTTGGATGTGAGGTTGCAAATTTCCATCCTTTAGATAAATTATTTTCTTTTTCTTTTTCTCTTTCTATTTCTAGATTTTCTATTTTTTCTTTATCTAAATCTCGATTCTTTACTAATTCTATTTCATCTTCTAAATGTTTTTCACTAACTAGTTGAATTGTCTCATCAAACACAACATGCATCGTTTCCTCTATTTTATGTGATTCTTGATTAAAAACTCTATATGCTTTTCTAATTGATGAATACCCTAAAAAGATTCCTACACTTGCCTTCTCATCAAACTTTCCTAAGTTTGCTCTCTCATTTTTAAGAATAATGCACTTACAAACAAAAACATGAAAATAACTAAGATTTGGTTTCTTCTTCCTTAGCAATTCATAAGGAGTTTTCTTCAACTTTGGTCTCAAATTAACCCTATTTATGATGTAACACGCCATGCTAATAGCTTCGGCCCAAAAATATTTGGGTAAGTTATATTCGGCTAACATGGTTCTACCCATCTAATGTTCTATTCTTTCTTTCTACAATGCCATTCTATTGTGGTGTATATGGGCATGTGAATTGATGTTTGATTCCTTTCTCTTTACAAAACTCACTAAAATATTCATTCTTAAATTCACTCCCATTATCACTTTGCATACAAATTAATTTTAGACTATGTTGTCTTTCTAACTCTCTAATCAAATCTTCAAAGTTCTCAAAGGCTTCATTTTTATGTCTAAGAAAAATCACCCAAGTATATCTAGAAAAATCATCAACTATGACAAATCTGTATTGTTTTTCTTCTAAACTCAAAGGTTGTATTGGTCCAAAAAGATCTTAGTAGATTTTTTCTAAAGGTCTACTAGTTGTTAATTCATTTTGAGATTTAAAAGAGGATTTAACTTGTTTTCCCTTTTAGCAAGATTCACACAACTCCCAATTTGACTTGCTTAGTTTTGGAAGGCCTCTAACTACATCTAATTTTGTAATCTTCTTCAAGGTGGGGTATCCCACATGGCCTAATCTTCTATGCCATAATGAATTCTCATTAGATTTGGTCACTAGGCATTCCAAACCACTAGCTTCTAGTTGTTCAAAACTAATTACATATGTATCACATTGTCTTTTACCTATAAGTAGTTCAACATTATTTTTCATGATTTTTCAAGCTTTTGTATTAAAAACAATATCAAATCCATTATCACAAAGTTGACTAATACTAATCAAATTAAATTCCAAGCCTTCTACTAAAAATACATTTGAAAGGGTAAAGTTTGTCGTACCTACATCTCCAATTCCAATTATTCTTTTCTTTGTGTTGTCTCCTAGGGTCACCTTCCTATTTGGACCCAATCTCAATGATTTGAATTTACTTTTGTCTCTAGTCATGTGTCTTGAGCATCCACTATCTAATACCCAAGATGTGGATTTTGATTTTCTCCTTGGTTTTGACTGTATAAGGTGTAAAATTTAAATTAAAAAGTATACCACTAAATGAAATCATCAATTTGAGTTTTCTAAATATCTTAGACCTATCCTAGAATGTCTCCAAATATTTTGGAGATATTTTCTTCTGTCTTCTAAGTCATGCTCTTAGGAACCCAAGAAAACTTGGGTTGAACCCTAAATGGTACTTGCATGTTCTCCTTTTTAACAATCCATCTAACATTTTGTGTTTGTGTATACATATTTCTTTTAAAGAAGCAATCTTTCATAGTATGTCTAGGTTTACAACAATAAAAACAAACAATGTTTGATGGCCTATGCATGCTCAAATGTCTAGGTTTCTTGAAATTGAAAGCATGTGAATGATAATAAGCATTTGAAACATGTGTACTTTTATTTACTCTAGCATGCTCAAAAGATTGTATTTTTTCTCTTATCACTGAAATATCATGCTTCAAAGAAGTATTTTCAATAATAAGAGATGCCTTTTCATCAAATATATGTTGATTTTCTAATCTTTTCTTTTCATCTTCTTTCATGACAAAATTAAGCAATTCAACCTTTTCTTTGTAACTCTTTTTTAATTTTTTATGTGCACTCATTAAGGAGGTTAATGCATTCATAATTTCAATGTAATTATTTTCAAGAGTATCTCTTGTCCAAGAGCTTACCTCATTTTCTTCTTCTTGTTCACTTGAAGATGTTGAGGATGCCTCGTTTGCCATAAAGCAAATCATTCCTTCTTCTCCTCTACTTGAGCTTGAAATGTCTGAATCTTCAGAGGCACTCCATGTAGCTTGAAATGCTTTCTTTTTCTTCAAGCTCTTCTTCTTCTTCTTCTTCTTCTTTTCTTCCTCCTTCATATGCTTGTCTTTGAGTTTTGGGCATTCCGGTTTAATATGACCGGTTTGACCACACTCAAAACAAGTTGGTGGCCTCTTCCTCTCTTTATTGCTTTTCTTCTTCCATTTCCTATTAAGAAAGCTCTTTGTCAAATTTTTAGCTAAACCATTAACATGGAAGCTTACCTCATCCTCTAAATCCGTGCAGGAGGTGGAAGTGAAATCCAAATTGCTTTTGGTGGCTTTGAAAGCCATTGGTTCTTCCTTTCTTCTTTCATACTTTAACTTGCTTGTAGATGCCTCTTCTGTAAGTCTCCTTGACATTTCTATTTCAGCGGTAAGAAGTTCCCCAAGAAGTTCATCCAATGAAAGTTTGCTAAGATCTTTAGCGGCTTTAATAGCCGTTACAAGTGGATCAAATTCCTTTGGAAGGATTCTCAAAATTTTCCTCACAAGGTCACCATTTGAGAATGCCCTCTCAAGGTTTACCAATCCATTTGTAATATCATTAAATCTCAAAAACATACTCTTAATACTTTTATTAGGATTCATTCTAAAGATTTCATAATCATGGGTGAGGATGTTAATTTTTGTCTCTTTCACTTATGAGGTGCCCTCATAAGTTACTTCAAGTTTCTTTCACACCTCAAATGTTGTATGTAAATTCATAATTTGTGTAAACTCACTAGGTAAAATTCCACAATTAAGAAAATTCAATGCTCTAGCATTTAATTGAGCCAATCTTTTGTGCTCAACATTAAGCTCACTAAACGCCTTAACATCATTAGTAGAAGAATTTCTAGGAAGTTCACAAGACATAGTCATAACTTCCCATAATTCTAAATCAATAGATTGAATGAAAATTCTAAAACGATTTTTCCAATATAAGTAAAATTCTCCTTTAAATAATGGACGCCAATTTGAAGAAAAACCTTCACATAAGTTGCATTCATTTCGATCAAAGAGGAAGCCATACAAAATGACAAACAAAAAACAAGAATTGTGAGAAAGCCTTCACTTAGCACAAGAGGATCTCCCACGTGATGTTACTCACGTAATTTGGGGTTCCTTGCTCTGATACCAATTGAAGTGTTTCGTGCTAAGGAAATCCCATAAGAGGGGGGGGGGGGTGAATTGTGTATTAAAAATTTTATGAATTTTGAAATTAAACTTAAAAACCTTTAAGCAAGAGTAAAGAGAGTTGAACACAAAAATTTTTAAGTGGCTCGACTCAAAATCAAGTCTACGTCCACCCCCAACCGGTGTTGGGAAAAATCCACTAAATGCACCGATTACAAGTGAGGTTTTTCGTACGTTTCACCTCAAACCTACTTGGGATTTTTACTACGGCTAATCCCAAACCTACTTGAGTTTTTACCGGGCTCAACTCAAACTCGGGGGTTTAGCACTACTGCCGGGATGCCCTTGCCCCAAAAAAAAAAATACCACGATTGGCAAAAAAAAAACTTAAGAGAAATAGGAGAAAAGAGGAGGCACACACAATCGACAAATTAGAGGGATAGAAATTGAGAAATAATTGAAAAACCTCTAATTCCAATAGCCTTCATGCCGCTTTGCTTTTCTAGCTTGGATGCACTGTTTTTGCTTGAGTGCTCGAATTTTGAGATCTAAAATCTTTGGAAAATTTAGCAAAGGTTAAACTGAAAAATACATCAATTTTCCCTATTTATAAAGCTCAAATTTGAGCTCTAAAAACACCCCCAACGGCTCCAAAAATTAATTAGCCATTTGGGCAACGGACGGAAAGCAGCTACCGTCCGATCTAGGCCCAAAAACGAACGGCACAGATTGATTTATGCATTTTACCGTTCGGGCTTAATCCAGAGCGTTGGATCCGGGCACGTAATCGAACAGCCGGATTAAATCTCGCGATTACCGTTTACGCGATTTAATCCCGTGCGTAGGATCCGAGCACAAAGATGAATGACACAGATTTTACCTTACGGGATGAATCCTGTGCGTTGGATCCGGGTGGGCTTGATCTGAGCCATTGGATCCCGCAAAGGTTGAAACTGGGATTTTTAGTCCCACATTGCGTATGCAGAAGTGTTGGAGCGTTATATAAGAAATCCACCCTGTTTACATTGCGAGCCTCTTTGGGGTTGGCTCCCCCCTTTCTTGACCAGGACTTGATCACCTGGTTCGGGTTGACTTAGCCAAGCATTGTTCATTGATTGTTGACCGCGCTACAGTTTGACCTAGCCGAGCTCCTCTCGGCGGGCTTTGGGCGGGCTTGGCTTAGCCAGGCACTGTTGATTTGACTGTTGACCAGCGCTAGCCAAGCTCCTCTAGGCGGGCTTGGCTCGACCTTCTTGGGTCAACCAAATTTTCATTTTAAAATTAAATTTTTTAATTTATAAAAGACCTGGACGGGCTGTTTTCGCGCCGGGTCGACCCGCCCATTGCTACAGTGCATTTTCCCGAGACTTCAGCTGTTTTAGGGTATTTTAGACGAATTTTTGTGCCAAAAATTTTAATATAAGTGTATAAAGATAATTTTATATTCTTATAGTATTATAAGTTATTTAAATAGATATGAAAAGAAATTCATGAAAAACACTTCCAAAGCAATATTAAAAAATCAAATACCAATGTCTATATATTTTGTCAAATATGCTTAGCCCAAAAATCAAAATTCAGTATTAAATAACTTTATAATATTTTTAAATGTTAATACTACTAGTGTGCCTCATAATCTCAAAGTTTGGACATATCAAATTCAAGAGAAATAAAAAGAAATTCAATTATAAAAAATCTTGTACATGTCTCAAATTTCCTTGAAGTATTCCATGACCTTAAGGCCCTTAGAGACCATTATTTTAGACATCTAAAATACATGGCTTGATTTAATTTATTGGTAACAATTTTACTTAAAATCAAGCCCAAATAAAATATACACATTTATGCTTGACTCATCAAACACAAGGGTGTAACAACTTCTTCTTTTGCTTGTACTTCTTTTTCTTCTTCGTATTCTTCTTCTTCTTCCTCTTGTTCTTCACCTTTTTCCTCCTTTTTCTTCTCTTTATGGGTTTTCTTTTCCTTTTTCTTGTTCTTCATCTTCTACTTCTTCTTCCTCTTCTTCTTCTTCTTCTTCTTCTTCCTCTTCTTCTTCTTCTTCTTCTTTCTCTTATTCTTCTTCTTCTTCTTCTAGTTCCTTTTCTTCTTCTTCTTCTTCTTCTTCTTCTTCTTCTTCTTCTTTTTCTTCTTCATCTTCTTTTTCATCCTTCTTCTTCTTCTTCTTCTTCTTCATTTTCCCCTTATTCTTCTTCATCTCATTATTTTTGTTCATCTTCGTCCTCTTCTTCAACGTCTTGTTCTTCTTCTTCATTTCCTTCAACTTCCTATTTTTCCTTCTTCTTCTTCTTCTTCTTCTTCTTCTTCTCCTTCATCTTCTCCTTCTTCTTTTTCTTCTTTTTCTTCATCTTCCTTTTGTACTTCTTCTTCTTCTTCTTCATCCCCTTCCTCTTCTTTTTCTTCTTCTTCTTCTCCCTCCTCTTCATCATGCTCTTCTTCATCTTTTACTTCTTCCTCTTCTTCTTCTTCTTCTTCTACATCTTCTTCTTTATTTTCTTCTTCTTCTTTCTCTCCTTTAGCTACCACTTCTTCTTCTTCTTCTTTTACTCTTCTTCTTCTTAATCTTCTTCTTTTTCTTCTTCTTGTTCTTCTTCTTCTTCTTCTTCTTCATCGTCATCTTATTTGTCTTCTTCTTTATCTTCCTCTTCTTTCTCTTCTTTGTGTTGTTCTTGTTTTTCTTCTTTTTCTTCTTATTTTTTTGTTATTCTTATTCTTATTATTATTATTCTTCTACTTCTTCTTCTTCTTCTTCTTCACTTCTTGTTGTTGTTGTTCCTCACATACTTCTACTTCTTCTTTTTCTTCTTCTTCTTCTTCTTCTTCTTCTTCTATTTCTTCTTCTTCCTGTTCTTCTTTTTCTTCTTCCTCTTCTACTTCTTCTAATTCTTCTTTTTCTTCTTCTTCTTCTACTACTACTAGTACGACAACTAAACATTCTTTTTCTTCTTCGTCTTCTTCTTCTTTTATTACTTCTTATTCTTCTACTTCTTCTACTTTGTCTTCTTCTTCACCTCATCCTTCTTTTTCTCATCTTCTTCTTCTGCTTATTCTACTTCTTCTTATTCTTCTTCTATTTCTTCTTCTTCTTCTTCTTCTTTTTCATCATCTTCTTTTTCTTCATCTTCTTCTTCGACTCTTTATTCTTCTTGTTCTTCTTCTTCTTCTTCTTCTTCTGCTTTTTATTATTTTCTTGTTCTTTTTCTTCTTCTTCTACTTCTTCTGCTTCATCTTCCTCCTCTTCATCTTCTTCTTCTGCATCTTTTTCCTCTTCTTTTTCTTCTTTAAAAACTTTTTTTTCTTTTTCTATCTCTCCTTCTTTTTCTTTTTCTTCTTCCTTTTCTTCTTCTTCTTCTTCTTCCACTTCTTCTGCTTCTTCGTCTCCTCCTTCTTCTTCTTCCTCTTCTTCTTATTCTTATTCTTTTTCTTCTTCTTCTTCTTCTTCTTTTTCTAGTTGTATTTCTTCTTCTTCTTCAACTCCTTCTGCTTCTTCTTTTTCTTCTTCTTCTTCTTCTTCCTCTTCTCCCTCTTCTTCTTCTTCTTCTTCCTCTTCTTCTTCTTCTTTTTCTTCTTCTTCTTCTACTTCTTGTTCGTCTTCTTCTTCATCTTCTTCTTCTTCTTCTTCTCTTTCTTCTTCACTTTTTCTTCTTGGTGTTGTTCTTTTTCATCATTAACTTCTTCTTCTTCTTTTCTTCTTCCTCTTCTTCTTCTTCCTCTTGTTCTTCTTTTTCTTCTTCTTTGTTTTCTCCTTCAATGACCTCTTCTTCTTCTTCTTCTTCTTCTTCTTCTTCTATTTCTTCTTCTCCTACTTCTTCTTTTTTATCTTCATCTTATACTTCTTCTTCTTCATCTATTTCTTCTACCACTTCTTCTTCCTCTTCATTTTCTTCTTCTTCTTCTTCTTCCACTTCATCATCATCTTTTTCTCCTTCTTTTTAATATTCTTATTCTTCTTCTTCTTCTTCATCTTCTTCTTCATTTTCTTCATCTTCTTCTTCTTCTTCCTCTTCTTCTTCTTCTTCTTCTTCATCTACTTCTTCTTCTTCTTCTTCTTCTTCTTTCCATTCATCTTCTTCTTCTTCATATTCTTCTACTACTTCTGCTTCTTTTTTTCCTCTTCTTCTTGTCTTTCTTCTTCATTGTTATCATGTTCTTCTTCTTCTTCTTCTTCTTCTTCATCTTCTTTTTCTTCTACTACTTATTTTTCATGTTTTTCTGTCTTCTTCTTCGTTTTCTTCTTCTTCTTCTTCTTCTTCCTCCTCCTCTTCTTCTTCTTCTTCTTCTTCTGATCCTTTTTCTTCTTCCACTTCTTTCCCTTCTTCTTCTTCTTCTTGTTCTTCCTCTTCATCTTCATCTTCTTCTTCTTCATCATTTTTCACTTATTCCTGTTTGTCTCCTACATTTTCTTTATCTTCTTATTTTCTTCTTCTTCCTATTCTCGTTCAACTTCCTCTTTTTCCCCTTCTTCTTATTCTTCTTGTTCTTCTTCTCCCTCTTCTTCACGTTTATCTACTTCTTCATCATGTTCTCCTTCATCTTTTTCTTGATCTTCTACATCTTCATCCACTTTGTCTACTTCTGCTTCTCTTTCTTCTTTTTCTTCTGATCATTTTTCTTCTTCTTCTTCTCCTACTTATTCCTTTTCGACTTCTTGTCCTTCTTTGACTTCTTCTTCTTGTTCCTATTCTTTTTGCTCTCCCTCTACATCTGCTTCT